>JAHRHZ010000145.1:862466-934949 GCA_024137785.1 Ginglymostoma cirratum
TCAATGGGAAGGGTGGGGTGGATAGGTGAGAAGGAAGATGGACAGGTTGTGTCAGGTCAAGGAAGCTGGGATAAGAGGGAGGGCTTGACAGGGGATGTGGTCAGGGCTGGAGAGATTTTGAAGCTAGCGAATTCTACGTTGCGGTCATTGGGCAGTAAGCTTCCAAGGCAGAATATAAAGGTGTTGTCCCTCCAATTTTTGTATGGCCTCATTGTGACATTGGAGGAACGCCCAGGATAGATACATTGCTAAGTGAGCAGGAAGGGGAGTTGAAATGGCTGGCAACCGGAAGGTGGTGTTGATTGGATGTTCCGTGAAGCTGTCACTAGGTCTGCGCTTGGTCTCTCTGATGTAGAGGAGACCATGTTGGGGGCAACAGATGCAGTAGACCAGGTTGGAAGACTTACAGATGAATCCCTGTTGGATGCGGAATGATTGTCCAGGGCCTTGGGTGGAGGCAAGAGGGTAGGTGTAGGGGCAGGTGTAGCACTTTCTGCGGTTGCAGGGAAAGGTGCCGGGGTTGGTGGGGAATGTGGAGTGGATGAGGGAGTCACAGAGAGCGGTCCCTACGGAAAGTAGGTAGGAGCGGGGAGGGGAGAATGTCTTTGGTGGTGGGGTCTGATTGCAGGTGGGAGAAGTAGCAGAGGATAATGTGTTAGACTCGGAGGTGAGAGGGGTGGTATGTGAGGACCAGAAGGACTTTATCCTTGTTGTTATGGGAAGGGAGTTTGAGGACAGAATTGCAGGAAATGCAGGAGATGCAGTTGAGGTCATTATGAATCTCGGGAGAGGGGAAGTTATAGTCCTTGAAGTAGGATGACATCTGCGATGTCAGGGAGTGGAACACTTTATCCCGGGAGCAGATGCGTCAGAGGCAAAGGAATTGGGAGTATGGGACTGCATTTTTTGCAACAGGGTCGGTGAGAGGTGTAGTCAAGGCAGCCATGGTAGTCGGTGGGTTTGAATACGTGTCAGTGCTGAGTCAGATGCCAGAGATGGAAACAAAGAGGTCCAGGAAGGGGAGGGAAGTATCAGAGATGGTCCAGGCGAATTTGAGGTTGGGGTGAACTGTTTGAGCTCCTCATGGGAACACGAGGCAGCACCAATACAGTTATCAATATAGCAGAGAAAGGCGTGAGGGATGGTGCCAATGTAAGTGTGGAAGAGGGACTGTTCCGCATATCGTATGAAGAGGCAAACGTTGCTCGGACCATGCCGTTGCCCATAGCCACCCCTTATGGTTTATAGGGAGTGGGAGGAGTTAAAGGAAATGTTATTGAAGGTGAGGATAAGTTCCGTCAAGCAGATGAGCGTGTCAGTGGAAGGGGACTGGTTGGACCTGAGGGAGAGGAAGAAACAGAGGGCTTCTAGGCCCTCCTCACTGAGGATACAGGTGTAGAGAGACTGAATATCCATGGTGAAGATGAGACGTCGGGAGCTGGGAAATGGAAAGTCTCCTGAAGTGATGAGGTTATTGATGGGTCTGGGAGATGATGGTTTGGTGGGGTCATACTCAGGAGTCGATAGGTGGCGGCATCGGAGAGTTGGCCTCTGGCCTCAGTGATGTAGAGGTCAGTACACCACACTACCACCGCACCTCCCTGATCAGCAGGTCTAATGGTGAGGCTGGGGTTCGAGTGGAGGGCTGCACATTCCATGGGGAGAGGGTGAAGTAGGTGAGAGAGGTAGAGAGATTAAGGCGATTGATGTCACAACAGCAGCTGGAAATGAAGAGGTTGAGGGAGGGTAAGAGGCCAGCAGGTGGTGTCCAGGGGTATGAGGTTTATCGGAAGTGGGAGAAGGGGGTCTGCAGGTGGTGTGTTGGACTCGCATTCAATAGGTGCGGAGGCAGAGGGAAAAGGAAAGAGTTCAATATCTAGGCATGTACGGAATTCTTTGATGTGTAGGGGAATGAAGGTCAGTCCTCTGCAAAGGACTGACTGTTCGTCTTCAGTGAGGGGGAGGGCTGGAGGAGATGGTGAATACCCAGCAAGTCTTGGGGCTAGGGCTTAGTATTAGTCTGGAGCTGGGAGTGGGGGTGGAGGCTGTCTCTGGAGTGGGTGTGTGTATGGAAACGGTCACGTGGGCAGAAGCAACATGGTCGGTGGCATTCGCAGAAACGACGTTGGTGGGAGCGGAAGCAGCTGAGATGACCGCATGGTTAATGTTGCCGGGCAGATTCAGGAGAAGGTTGGGGATGGGGATGCAGTCGAGGGTAGTTGAGGGGGTCTGTTTAGAGATAAGTAGGAGCGCGTTTGGTGTACTTACAATCTTTTATGTCTGATAGGGCAGAGAAAAACCATTTGTTGAGGATGTGGATCCTGCGTAGAACAAAAAAATAGTAATGGTCCTTTGCAGATCTAGGAAAGAGAGGCTCTGAGCTGGGGTAGGGCTGGATGTAATGAGAGATGATGTTGGCATATTGCTGCATGTCTGGAGCTGAGGATCCATAGGGAGAACCGTTTTTGGAGGCTGTGGAGATACTGCAGAGAACGGTTGTCACAGTTTGGTCCAAATTGAGATGGTCTGAAAGTTGTTTGGAGTCCACGGGGGATAAGCTGGTTGCAGATACTGAGAAAGGAGACATGGCTGGAGTAACGGGTTTGTTTCAGGACGTGATCGAAGAGGTTCAGGGCGGAGGAGATCACCGGGGTTACAATGGGAGACAGACCTGCCTGCTCCTGCCCCAGTGAACTCATCTCCGTTTACCTCGACTCTGTATTTCCACACCCCCCACCCCTCCCGGTCCAGCAACTCCCCACACCCTCCGCCTTCTCTAAGGCTTTCAATTCTCCAGCACCCAATACTCATCTTCTCTCTTCACCTATATACCCCATGGGGAGGTCCTAAAAGCTCTCAGTTTCTTCCTGTCTCGTAAGTCCAAACAGTCCCCCTCCACCGACACTCTCATCTGCTTGAGGGAACTTGTCCTCACCCTCAACAATTTTCCTTCAACTCCTCCTACTTCCTACAAACCATAAGGAGTGGCAAGGGGCACCCGCATGGGTCCGAGCTACGTCTGCCTCTTCGTAGGATATGTGGAAAGTCCCTCTTCCGCAGTTACACTGGCATCATCCCTTATCTCTTCCTTTGCTGCATCAATGGCTGTACTGGTGCTGTCTCGTGCTCACATGAGGAGCTCGAATAGTTCATCCACACACCAACACATTTCACCCGGACCTCTCTGTCTCCATCTCTGGCAGCCAACTCAGCAACAACATCTATTTCTTACTCACCGACTCCCACAGGTAGCTTGACTACAACACCCCCTCTCACCTGCAGATAATAAGAACTGCAGATACTGGAGTCAGAGTCAGCAGTGTGGAGCTGGAGGAACACTGCATGCTAGACAGCATCAGAGAAACAGGAAAGTTGGCATTTCAAGTCAGGACTCTTCTTCAGAAAAAAAACGTCATTTGTTTTCTGAATGGTCTCGACTCAAAATGCTAACTTTCCTCTTTCTCTGATGCTGCCTGGCCTGCTGTGTTCCTCCAGCTCCACACTGTCATCTCCTCTTACCCACCCTCTTGCAAAAATGTGATCCCATACTCCCAATTTCTCTGCCTCCAAGACATCTGCTCCCGGGATGAAGTGTTCCCCTCCTGGACATCCTAGATGCCCTCCTACTTCAAGGACCATAACTTCCCCTCTCCAGAGATTCATAATGCCTTCAAACACATCTCCTGCATTTTCCACACTTCTGTCCTCAAACCCTATCCCCTCAACAAGGTTAGAGTCTCCCTGGTCCTCATATACCACCCCCTCACCTCCAAATTCGACACATCATCCTGCGCCACCTTTGCCACCTGCAATCAGAAACCCCAAAGAGATATACCCCTCCCCACCCTTACCTACTTTCTGTAGGGACTGCTTTCTCTGCAACTCCCTCGTCCACTCCACATTCCCCACCAACACCTGGCACCTTTCCCTGCAACCACAGAAAGTGTTACACCTGCCCTTACAACTTACCCTCTCATCTCCGCCCAAGCCCCAAACAATCATTCCATATCCATCAGGGATTCAACTGTAAGTCTTCCAGCCTAGTCTACTGCATCCATTGCTCCCAACGTGGTCTCCCCTACATCAGAGAGACCAAGCGCAGATTCGGTGACAGCTTTGCAGAACATCTGCGCTCTGTATGCTCCAATCAACACCACCTTCCAGTTGCCAGCCATTTCAACTCCCCTTCCTACTCCCTTGGCAACATGTCCATCCTGGGTGTTTATCTGATGTCACAATGAGGCCACATGAAAATTGGAGGAACAACTTAACAGCCCAATGGTCTCAACGTAGAATTCACTAGCTTCAAAATCCTCCCACTCCAGCCTCATCCATGTCAAGCCCTCCTTCTCATCCCTGCCAAGCCCTCCTTCTCATCCCTGCTTCCTTGCCCTGACACAACCTGCCTATCTTCCTTCTCACCTACCCACCCTGCCCTTCCAATTGACAAATCTCCATCTCTCTTACCTCTATCCACCCATCACCACCTGACCTACCTTCACCCAGCCCCATCGCCCTTTCCTTCTTATTTATTTCTGAATTCCCCCCTCCCCAATCCTGATGAAGGTCCTGACCTGAAACACTGACGTTCCTGTTCCTCTGATGCTGCCTGACCTCCTGTGTTCCTCCAGCTCCACACTGTATTGACACTAAAAATCAACAAGGCCATTTGTGTGTGGAACCTCAGTAAATGGGTGAGATATTAAACGATATTTTGCCTCAGTATTTACTGAGAGAGATATGGAAGCTTGGAAAACTGAGAAAACATAAAGTGATGTTTTGAAAAGAGTTAACATTACAAAAGACAATACAGTGTGGAGCTGGAGGAACACAGCAGGCCAGGCAGTATCAGCGGAGCAGGAAAGTTGACTTTTCGGGTTTCCTGCTCCTCTGGTGCTGCGTGGCCTGCTGTGTTTCTCCAGCTCCACGCTGTATTGTCTCTGACTCCAGCATCAGCAGTTCTTGCTATATCTGAACATTACAGAAGAGTAGATGCTGGAGGTCAAACTACACAGAGGTGGATAAATCCCCAGGACCCGATCAAGAGTATCCCAGAACATTGTGGGAAGCTAGGGCCTCTTTCAGAGATTATTGTATCATTGGCAGCCACGTTTGAGGTGACAGAAGATTAGAGCATGGCTAATGTTATGCCATTGTTTCAGAAAGGCTGCAAGGAAAAGCCAGGGAACCAAACAATGGTGAATTTGACATCAGTAGTGGCTAAGCTGTTGTAGGGAATTGAGAGCGATAGGATTTGCATACATTTGGAAAGACAAGGACAGGTTAAGGATAGTCAGCATAACTTCGGGAGTGAGAAATCACGTCTGATGAATTTGATTGAGTTTTTTGAAGCGATTACCACGAAGACAGATGAAGGCAGAGCAGTCGATGATGTTATCTACGTGGATTGTAGCAAAGCTTTCGCCAAGATTCCGCATGGTAGACTGGTTAGTAAGATTAGATCACATTGGATCCGGGAAGAACTATTCAATCGAGTACAAAATTGACTTGATGGTAAGAGGTAAGGTGGTGGTAGTGGGCTGTTATTCAGACTAGAGGCTTGTGACCAGCAGTGTGCTGCAAGGATCAGTGCTGGATCCACTGTTGATATAAATGATGAACAACGATTTGGTTGAGAATATAGGGGTTTTGATACTAAGTTTGTGGATGACACCAAAATTGGTTGTATAGTGGACTGTGAATAAGGTTATCCAAGAGCATAACAAGACTTTGATTAGATCAGCCAATGGGCCAAGAAGTGGCAGATGGCGTGTAATTTAGATAAGTATGAAGTGTTGCGTTTTGGTAAGGCAAACCACAGCAGGGCTTACACAGCTAATGGTAGGGCCCCAGGGAGTGTTGTTGAAGAGAGGGAGCCATGGGTACAGGTTCGTAGTTCCTCGAAAAAGTGGCACTGCAGGTAGACAGGGTGGTGGTGAAGGGATTAAGCACACTTCCCTTCATTGGTCAGAGCACTGAGTATAGGAGTTAGGACATCATTTTGCAGCCTTTACAAGACATTGGTGAGGCCACTTCTGGAATACAGCTATAAGGATGTTGTTCAACTAGAAAAAGAAAATACAAGGAGGTTTCTGGGACTGGAGGGTTTGTGTTACAAAGGAGAGGTTGGACAAGCAACATCGTTTCATCCCCAGAGTATTAGAGGCTAAGGGATGACTTCATAGAGGTTTATACTGAACTGTTCAATCTTGTAAGATCTTTGTTTATTGATGGCATAAGAAGTGGGGTAGGGAATTGTCTTTAAACAAATTTCTTTTCTCGTCATTCTTCTCTCCAAGCTTTCTTTTAAGTGTTTTTTAAAACCTTTCCTTGGAGCAGTGGTCCAAGGAAACACCGGAGGCCCGAGTGGAGCAGGGACAGCCAGCCTGGTGGAGGCCCAAGCAGAGTGGGGACGGCCAGCAGGCCCGGAGTGGAGCAGGCATGGTTGTTGGACTGGGGACCGGTGGAATTGGTCAGCAGCTTCCGAGCCCGGTCAGACGACACATGGAAGCCCCATGTATTGATCTGGGCTCTTTACACAAAGGCTGTAATGTTTATTTTTTTTCTTATTTTTCTAACTTATACTATGAATAACTGTAAGATAATATAACTTTTTTCATCACTCCATTTTCTATCTAAGATTTGAACCCAGGTACTTTGTACCTAAGGTGGCACCATGTGGACCAACATTGTAAACTTTTCACTGCACTCCGTAATTGAGTACTCGTGACAATAAACCTAATTCTGATTCTAAAATCATGAAGGGCATAGATAGGGCATATAGCTGAAATCTTTTTCCAAGGGGAGGGGTATCCAAAACTGAACGGCATGGGTTTAAGGTGAGAGGGGAAAGATTCAAAAGGGACCTGAGGGGCAACTTTTTCACACAGCGGGTAGTGCATGTATGGAATGAGCTGAAAAGTAGTAGAGGCAGGTACAAATACAACATTAAAGGTTCAGAGGTACAGGGGCCAAATACAGGCAAAAGAGACCAGTCCAGTTTAGGATACCTGGTTGGAATGTATGAGTTGGACCAAAAAGAGCCTGTTTCTGTGCTGAATGACTTTAATGACTCTTAGCAAACTACTAGATTTTTACAATAAACAGTGGTTACATGGTCGCCATTAGATTAGCTAATTATTCCAGACTTCTATTGAGTTCTGGTTTCACCATCACCATGATGGAATTTGAACATGTCTTCAGAATATTAGCTTGGGACTCTGGATTACTGGTCCAGTGACATTACAGTATGCTACTGCTACCCCCAATGAAACGTTCACAATGTAGACCTCCCAATACAGATGCCCGTGGTTCTCAAATTAAAAGTCATTTCACCTACACCGATCTTTGAGCCACATATTCAGCTCTCTGTTCTCAGGCAACCAATGCAAATGCTCTCTCATTATTTAGGTATTCATAAGAAATTATTACCTTTTATGGTTCTGCTTTTTAATGCAAGTTTTCACTACCAGCTCATATTCCCACAGAAGAATATCTTTCTTAGCCCTTATGTTGTCAGCACCAACGTGGACCATGACAACTTGTCTCTTCACTATCCACCACCTTCCTCACCAACTCCAAAAAGAAAAGAAAAACCCTCAATGCCATGTACCAGGCAACAAAGCCTTTGAAATTTCTGGTCACGGCTGTAGAGAACAGTATCTATGCTCCCGACTAGACTGTTTCATATTCTTTTGCATTTCCCCAGTGAATGGCCTCCCATACTATGGCACCACAGAGAGTTTACTCATCTAACTTGCAGACTATTCCTCACCTACGCAGGTAACAAAATCAGAAGCTCCCTCCAGCATTGCACTTGAGATCTAGTTACTTGTCTAAGTCATAGTCACATGCTCCAGATCCTGAGAATTAACTAGATCTATATCACAATCTAGCCTAAGGGAGAATACCCATCCGAAATCAAATCTCCAGGTAACTCCTTCCTCCCTGATACCCTGCAACTTTTGCTTGTCAGGTCCCAGTTCAATAACAGAGTTCAAGCTCTTCCTAAGATAATTTTTTTTACCACACAAGAAGAGATGATCATACTCAAAAACAAATGGGTCATGAGGTGGAATAGTCAAGAGCTGCTTGTATTGGGACAAGTAAGCCCCAACACAAGACGGTGGTCTTAGGAGGTAAAAGGTTCTTTTGATTGTTATCTCAAATTGAATAATTCTGAGCATCATAATTTTAATCTTTTACCTAAAGTTCCCTTGGCACCATTGGAACACCCTGTATGTTGATGCAAATAGTTTCCAGTATAAATACAGAAACGGAAATTTGTAATAGTTAAAAAAAAAGTGAAGTAACATGGGATGTAGTCAGAGATAAATTCTTTAATGGAATAGATAATGTTATTTCAAGAGCTCGACGTTCAGTCCTGTGAACCCACATGAATAGTTAGGTTTCTCTTAAACCAGCATGGGCATGATAGGCTGAAGGGCCCTTTTCTGCGCTGTAGATTTCTGACTTTATGCAGAACCTATCATACGCTGCACATGGAACAGTTTACAATTTTTAGTTTTCTTTCGTGGAGGCACTGAAGCAATAATTCAAACTAAATTACTTCCCTTCTATCCATTTCCCATGCTACAAATCTAGAAGATGGATTCAGACTTGTCAAGATCAAGTAAATATTAGGAGTGAGATCGATGATCAAAAAGCTGCAAATCTAAGGCACGTCATTTAGTTTGGAAATCATTAGATAGCACTTTTCAACCAAACTGTAAGACTCCACCAATGCAATACACACCTAAAATGAAACATAGACAATTTTACATTGTCAGCATAATTCACTTACCCCAGGTCTCTAAAGCCTCTCTCCTCAACAGCCATGTTGTAAGCTCTCCAACAATGTTGTTGACACATCCAATACTGCATTTTCAAAAGCTGTAACTCTGCCTTTATAGCTCTCTGCTTCATACTGCTGCAGCAGTCTGATGAATGGTTTCCATCTTCAGTGACAGACAGGTAAAGAGAACACTGCTGCTGCAGTTCTGTACTTTAAATTGTAAAAGAAAACATTTAGAAGCACATTTCATATTTGCAGGACACGACCAATGGCTTTACAGTCAATTGATATACTTTTCATGCGTATTTACTGCCATTGCACAAACCTAGAGGGCAGAATTTTCCTTATGCAGTTTAAGTCTACTGTGGACCTGTAAATGTAATCTTGAAATTCTCAGTTTATTATATATGCATGTGCAAGGAGAACAAAAAATGCTTGTGTAGCAGGTAAAATGCAAGTTCTCAATTCAGTTACTGCTACTTTCCAGGCTCACTGGTCTGGCCAATATATTTAATAGGGTAGCTGGACAAGTATTCACTTATTGCACACCAGGAGGCTCAGTCAGCCCATGCTGGTTGTGCCACTACCCCCACCCAGAGATGTCACAGTCAAACTAGCAAGAGGTTCCATGGTTTAGTGATGCTTTGCTGCACATTTTCCTAGAGATCGGCCAGGAAATGTCCTAGGCTTTGAGTTCCAAGAATGGCAAAACTAGGCTCTCTCATTTGATTTGATTTATTTATTGCCCATGTAT
The DNA here is from genome assembly GCA_024137785.1 of Ginglymostoma cirratum. Classification (NCBI taxonomy): domain Eukaryota; kingdom Metazoa; phylum Chordata; class Chondrichthyes; order Orectolobiformes; family Ginglymostomatidae; genus Ginglymostoma; species Ginglymostoma cirratum. The sequence continues at coordinate 872,015 of JAHRHZ010000145.1, forward strand.
TTTTTTTTAAACAAACTACAGTGAGGATTGTTGAATCGTCACCATTCTCCAGTCCCATCTTAAAGAACAGAAAAATAAATCAAAACACAGAATATAAAGGCAGAAAAATGAAGAAATAAGAAATTGTTCAACCTTAGTCCTTCCTGTTAAATGCTCTATCCTTTACCGTGCCGCTGAACAAAAGGTGCCATTCTTTGGCGCCATCTCACCTCCACCGACACCCTCACCACTATGAGTCCTTGATGAATTTTGCCAATGCAGACACTACTGATACTTCTGGGTACCGCACCATCCCAAACTCAACTCTGCTGCTGCCACAGGTCCGCTTTGGGCCCATCTCACCAATGCAGCAGCTGCTGATGCTGCTGGGTCTTGTACTGGGTCCAAATTCACCTCTGCTGCCGCCTCCATGAATCTGCATTAGAACCATCTTGAATATCAGATCCACGTACCTGAAGTTAACAACCATGGGACCCTTAGGCAAACCTGGCTGCAATGCAGAAAGAGGATGAATGATCTGCTGAGCTCCAGAAGGGTAGGCGACAGCATATACTCACTCAAAAGGGACCCTAAGCAGCAGTGAGGCAAGAGAGAAGGTTGAGGCTGGTACAGAAGTTAATGACAGCAAGTTAAATAGACAATGCAGGCAACAGCATGGCAGAGAACAAGGGAAGACTGATGAATTAAACAGCAATTATTTCACTGCAAGGTGTCTTAAAAGGTAAGGCAGATGAACTCAGGACATGGAAGGGAACATGAGGCTGAGATATCATAGCAATTACAGAAACATTGCTGAGGGAGGGACAGGACTGGCAGCTAGATGTTCTGGGGTACAGATGCTGTTGGAAGGATGGCAGGGAGACAAGACAGGAAGGGGAAGTGGAATTTTTGATCGGTGAAAACATCATGGCAGTACTTAGATAGGATATTCCTGGAGGATTGCATAGCAATTGGAAAGGGGGTAATCACTTTGATGGGATTGTACTACAGGCCCCCTCAATGGACAGCAGGAAATTGAGGAACAAATATGTAGGGAGATTGCAGATAGCTATAAGAACAATACAGTTGTAGAAATAGGGGATTTTAACTTTCCAAACATAGACTGGGGGTGCCATAGTGTTAAAGGCTTGGATGGGGAGGAATTTGTTAAGTATGTCCAAGAACGTATGTCTCAATCAATATGTCGGTGGCCTTATGAGAGAAGGGGCAAAACTCATCCTTTTCTTGGGAAATAAGGCAGGGCAAGGAGCTGAAATGTTAGTTGGGGAACACTTTGGGACCAGTCACCTTTATTCTTTTAGTTTTAAAATAGTTATGGTAAAGGACAGGCCTGGTTTACAGATAAAGTTCTAAATTGGCAGCAAGGCCAATTTTGATGGTATTAGGAACTTTCAAAAATTGATTGGGGAAGGCTATTCGCAGGCAAAAGGTAAGTCTGGAAAGTGGGAGGCTTTCAAAAGTGAGATAACAAGAGTTCAGGGATGGCATGTTCCTGCTAGCGTTAAGGGCAAGACTGGCAGGAGTAGGGAACAATGGATAACTAGAGATATTGAGGCTCTGGCCAAGAAAGAGGAGGCACATGTAAGGTGTAGACAACAGGGATCAAGTGAATCCCTGGGGAAGTAAAGAGGTGCAGGAGTATATATAAGAGGGAAATCAGGAGGGTAAAAAGGGGACATGAGATGACTTTGACAGATAAGGTTAAGGATTCTGCAAGTATCTTAAGGGCAAAAGGGTAACGAGAGAGAGCATAGGGACCCTTAAAGATCAAAGAGGCCATCTGTGTCTGGAACCACAGGAGATGGGCAAGATGCTAAATGAAAATTTTGCCTCAGTTTTTACTGTGGAGAAAGACATAGAAGTTAGGGAACTTGGGGTAATAAATAGTGATATCATAAAGAGTCAACGTTACAGAAGAAGAGATGCTGGAGGTCTAAAAACGCATAAAAGGTAGATAAATTCCTGGGACCTAATCAGGTGCATCAGAGGACATTTGTATCATTGACAGCCAGGTGTGAGGTGCCAGAAGACTAGAGGTTGGCTAATGTGGTGCCATTATTTAAGAAAGGCTGCAAGGAAACACCAGGGAGCTAAAGACCGGTGAGTCTGATGTCAGTAGTGATCAAGTTTTTGGAAAATATTCTGGTAGGCAGGATCTACATGCACTTGGAAAGGCAAAGACTGAACAGGGACAGTCAACATGGCTTTGTGTGTGGAAAATCATGTCTCACAAACTCGAATGTGTTTTTTGAAGAAGTGAGCAAAAAGAACAGTTGACATTGTCTACATGGGCTTTAGCAAGGTCTTTGATGAGGTTCCACATGATAGACTGGTTTGTAAGGTTAGATCACATGCAATCTAGGGACAGCTAGCCAAATGGATACAAAATTGGCTTGACAGTAGGAGTCAGAGGGTAGTGGTAGATGGTTATTATTCAGATTGGAGGCCTGTGACCAGTGGTGTGTCACAAGAATCAGTGCTGGGTCCACTGCTGTTCGTCATTTATATCAATGATTTGGATGAGAATATGAGAGTCATGGTTAGTAAGTTAGTGATGGCACCAAATTTAATGTTATAGTGGACAGTAAAGGTGGTTATCTAAGAGTACAATGGGATCTTGATCAACTGAGCAGTGGGCCAACTGATGGCAGATGGAGTTTAATTTAGATAAATGTGAGACGTTGCATTTCATTAAGACAGGTCAGAGCAGGACTTACACAGCTAAAAGGTACAGCCCTAGATGGTGTTGCCGAACAGAGAGATGTGGGGGTGCCGGTACATAGTTCCTTGAAAGTGGGATTGCAGGTAGACAAGGGTGGTGAAGAATTCTTTTGGCAACTTGCCTTCATCAGTCAGAGCATTCAGTACAAGAACTGGGATGTCATGTTAGCTGTACAAGACATTGGTTAAGCCCATATGTGGAGTACTGCTTTCAGTTCTGCTCACCCTGCAACAGGAAGGATGCTATTAAAGTGGAAAGGGTGCAAAAAAGCTTTACAAGAATGTTACAGAGATTGGAGGTTTTGAGTTACAAGGAGAGGCTGGACAGGTTGGGACTTCTTCCCCGAGGGGAGCTTGAGGAGGTGACCTTATGGAGGTTTATAAAATCATGAGGGACATAGAGAAGGTAAATAGCCAAAAGTCTTTTCCCCAGAGTAGGGGAGGTCAAACCTACAGGGCATGGGTTTAAGGTGACAGGGAAAGATTTAAAAGGGACTGGAGGGAGAACTTTTTCCACACAGATGGTGGTGCATATATGGGACAAGCTGCCAGAGGAAGTGGTAGAGGATAGATACCTGGGTAGAAAAGTTTTAGAGGGATATGGTCCAAAGGCAGGCAAATGGAACTAGTTCAGTTTAGGAAACCTGGCTGGCGTGGATGAGTGGGCTGAAGTGTTGTTTCTGTGCTGTACGACTCTATGACTGTCAAAGGGGAAAATCACAAAGTCTCACTATGCCAGAGCAGATACATATCAGATTAAAGGATTGTGTGCTAACCTCAGCATCAGTTGGACTACAGCACCGAATGTGTGGTAGCCACTTCATGCGATCAACGTTCCTTAAGTTACAGAATACTGCCATTTCTAAATACTTAATAAAGGGGACTCGGGAACTGGCATTAGTATGCATGCCCATGCCCACCCACTGGGCTAAACAGAATGGAACTGAATTGTGGTTATTGTCACATGTACTCACATAAGTGCAGTGAAAAGTTTACAGGTCACTACTTATAGCACTACCTTAAGTACAAAGGCACCCAAGTGCAGAATCTTGGTACACTCAGAATGACAATCAGTCTCAGAAGCAGTTAGTCTTTTTGTCTCCGCAAGAAAATAACACCCTTTATGGAAGGGAGCAGTTGCAGATCAATGGAATTTGAACTTTCACCTTCTGAGTAGGTGGTTGGAGGGGACGACAGTGATCAAGTCTATGCACAGGGACAGACTGGTTCGCACAAAAAGCTAATGGGGACTTTTGCTGTCATCAAATGTGCCAAGAGACTGAAACGTTGTTTAGGCAAGGGTGTGCACATAACCACTGGGCTGATTTTTTTTTCTGTTCATCACCCCAGGTACCAGTGCTCAATAGAATAAAAGGAAGCACTTTCATGCCCATCACCGCCTCCAGAGCCTCTAGCTCTGCCACTACCTCTGAGGCGGATGGCTTCCAATCCTCAGAGGACATAACAACATTGCATTCCTTTGCAGCCTTTGCCAACATAAACATAGTCACCTCAGTGGGTGCACCTTTGACAGCAGGATCAGGGACACAATCTGGTGAGCATATCATTAACACGGATCCATAGCCAGTGAAGTAATATGTATCTGATGCTCGAAGAGCTGTTGCAGACCGGTCACTGCTCAGCCCCATGCTGATAATGGTCTTCCTTACTCGGTCATAGAATTGATTATAGAATCCCTACAATGTGGAAGCAGGCCATTCAGCCCAACAAGTCCACACTAACCCACCGAAGGGCATCACACACAGACCCATCTCCCACCCAATATTTTCCATGGCGAACACATCTAACCTCCTGGCCGCTATGGGCAATTTAGCATAGCCAATCCACCTAACTTCACATCTTTGGACTGTGGGAGGAATCCAGAGCACCCAGACGCAACCCACGCAGACACGGCAGAACGTGCAAACTCCACGCAGACAGTCACTGAAGGGTGGAATCAAACCCAGGTTCCTGGTGCTGAAAGGCAGCAATGCTAACCACTGAGCCACCACGCCACCTCCATAACAGGCCAGTTGGAGATACACAGATGTACAGGGGAACATCAGGCAGATATGCCAGCGGCCTTGCACATTTTAGGGCAACGACAGAGGAGGATGTCCAAGTTCTGTCTGATTGACTCATGCGAGGGTCAACCAAAGGTTTGGTTGCACCTACAAAATCCCCTTGAAGACCATTCTGAAGAAGTCGTACCAGACTTGAAATGTTAATTCAGCTTCGCTCCCTATAGATGCTGCCAGACTTGCTGAGTTTCTTTAGCATTCTGTGTTTATTTCAGATTTCCAGAATCTGCTTTTATTTGCTTTTGCTTTTATTTGAGACTTTGAGAGCACGTGGGTGGCACAGGTATCTATATATCATAGTAATCCAAACTATACACATGTTCATTTTCTTACCTTAAGTCTACTGTAGTCTCATTAAGCTACACAATGATGACATGATTAAGTGCATTAAAATGTTTGGAGTATCTTCTGCTATCAGAATGCAATAGAGTGATCATCTTCCGTTGAGAGAACCTGAATTATATAATTTTACAGTACAGAAAGAAGCCATTCCATTCATTCCCAGCCAGTTCCATTCTCCAGTCCTATCTCTATAATTCTCAAAATCCATCACTTTCAAATATATATCCAGCTCTCTTTTGAAGCCTCTTACAGAATTCAACTCCACCACTCTCCCAGGCAGTGCATTCCAAATCCTTTTAACTGAGTAAAGAAGTTTATCCTCATCTCACTCCTAGCTCCTTTGCTGACAATCTTGAGATTGAGACTCCTAGGTACGGACATACCAACCAGTGGAAACAGAATATTCTTCTTTACCCCTGTCAAAACTGTTCATAATTATGAACATCTCAGTAAGGTCACCTCTTAATCTTGTCTGCTCCAAGGAGAATACACCCAATTTCTCATTTCACAATCACTCCTCATATCTGAAATCCCTCAATCCTGGTATCATTCTAGTAAATTCTAGTAAACTCTTTATCCTGTGCTCCCCTTAAAGTTGTACCATTGAGCCTGTATTGTCCCACCATGTTTCTTCTACCAAAATGCATTACTCCACATTTTTCTGCATTGAAATCATCTGCCTGGTGTCTGCCTATTTGGCCAATTTGCCAATGTCCTTCTGAAGTCACTCAGCATTATCCTCACAATTCACTATTCACCATAACTCAATATCATCTGCAAATTTAGATAGGTGTTGACGGCAAAATCTCTCTAAATTGTTTTTATGTATCAGAAAAAAAGCGAGGGTCCCAATAACAATACCTGGAGAACATCACTTTCAACTCATTCCCAGTCTGAGAAATGCCCATCTATTTCTTCCCTCTGTTTCCCATCTTTTAGCCAACTTCTAATCCACGCTACCAAGAACCCATCAATCCAAAACAATTCCAATTTGCTAACAAATCTGCCATGTAGCACTGTATCAAATGCTTTTTGGAGGTCCAAATATACAACATTCATAGCACTACCCACATCAACTGCCCATGTCACCTCTCCAAATAATTCAATTAAGTTTGTCAGATATGACCTGCCCTTGGCAAAGCTGACTGTCTAGTATTAACTTCTTTTTCTCTAAGTGTATATTGATTTTATATAGTATTATTGCCTCCACCAGTTTTACAACAATAAATGTCAAACTTATAGGTCTGTAGCTTCCCGAGTGACCTTTACCTCTTTCTTAAACAATGGCTTCACTTTTCCAATCCTCCAGTCCATCGGGATTACGCTAATGTGCAGAGGTGCCTGGATAATTTCTGCCAACATGGCCTCAATTTGCACCCTTATGTCCCTCAACAACCTATAATGCATCCTATCTGGACTGGCAACTTCTGAGTGCTGTCAGCCTTTTTAGCTTACCTTCTTAATCTATTACACGTTATCTCCCATCATCAGCATTGTGCAGGTCTCATATGGTTTGAATACCCAAGAACAGATAGGTCTGCCACAGAAGGACTATGATTAATGTTCACTAGACTGATTAGAGGGACAGTGGGATTGTTGGATGAGATGAGAATGAACAGAGGGGGCCTATAAATTATCTGTGGTGTCCAGGGATGGGCAGGTAGGTGGTTAGCCATGGTAGATGCAAAGTTACGGAGATAGGCTGGGGGTCTGGGTCTGGATGGAATGCTCTTTGGAGGGGCAATGCAGACTCGATGGGCTGAATGGCTTCTTTCCAATTCTATGATATTTACTCTTCTGCAACAGATGGAGAGACTTTGTGGGACTATAAGTGTACTGAGGCTTGATGGCTTGCATTTCAGCTAATGCAGACACAGGGGCGCAGAGACCTCTTTTCTGCTATAAACATTCCTTGATTCTTTTAGATAAAGAATTCTGACGCAGTATAACAGGCTGGAGGCAGGAAGAATCCTTTCACTTGCTGGGGTCTCTACAACCAGGATTCATAGTTAAATAACGGATATCCGATACATTGAGACAGGCAGTCTCCTGATCCAGTGCAGGCATAGTCACCGATTAAGCTCACGGGATGCGGAGTGAGATTTCTTAGAGAAAGATGTCAAGAACTGTAATGAAAGTATGGAACAAGGTTATTAAATTGAAGACCAGAGTAGAGTGGTAGAACATTTCAATAGTCTGATCAACCTATTCTTGCTCCTCTTTCTACCTTACAAAGTTCTCAACAAGAACAATGTCCCAATCAAAGCAAGTCTTAGAACACGATGTTGTGCTGAAACATGACGCCAAAGTAAACTAATACCTCTGCCTGCCCTTGGTCCATATCCCTCCATTCCCTGCATACTCCTGTGATAATCTAAGAGTCTCTTAAATGCTCCTATTGTTTCTGCCTCCACCACCACCTAAGGCAGCACATTCCACACACCCACCATTTTGTGTTAAAAACTTGCCCCTCACATCTCCTTTGAACTTACCCCCTCTCACCTTAAATGCACGCACCCTAGTTTTAGGCATTTCAACTCTGAGAAAAAGATTCTGACCGTCAACCTTATCGATGCAGGTCATAAATTTTCCAGACTTCTATCAAGTCTCCCCTCAGCTTCTGCCACGCCAGAGAAATCAACCAGAGTTCTTCTAGCCTCTCCTTATAATTCATACCCTCTAATCTAGTCAGCATTCTGGTAAACTTCTTCTGCAACTTCTCCAAAGCCTCCACATCTTTTCTGTAACGTGGCGACCAGAACTGAACACAGTACTCTATGTGTGGCCTAACCAAAGTCTTATAAAGCTGCAAAATGACATCCTGACTCTTGTACTCAATGTGCTGACCAATAAAGGCAAGCATGCGATATACCTTCTTCACAACCCTATCTACTTGCGTGGCCACTTTCAGGGTGCTATGGACTTGAACCCCAAAATCTTTAGGTGGTAAGAGTGCAACCAAGCTGCACTAAGATAGTATGTGGCTTTCAATGTAGCATGTACATGTCTGATCCAAGGCCCATAAATATCATTCCTTCCAGGATCCCGAGAGCAAGGGACTACTGGAGTGTCGTCTTGCTATGTTGTGCACAATCGGCACAAAGGCTAAGCCTTTCCAAACTGATTTATGCATGAAAGGGGTCACACTGTGAACAGAGCTAAACTAAAACAGGATGCTTTCTTTAAGGGAGTAAAAACCAATGTAAATGAAATAACTCAATGATGTCCATCCCAAATAGAAAATTGTGGGCCTCCCAAACAGCAATGTTTTCAAACTACATAAAATTCAAGTATAATTAGATCACTTAGCCTGGAAGCTATAAAGCTGTCAAACCTCTGTCTGCCTCATTTCACCACTGCCTCGAGTTCTTCCTGTCCACCTCCAATACCCTGTAATCCCCTAATCTCCCATCACTCTAATCGGTACCACGTCTGCTTTCATTCGAGGGAAGATCTCAGTCTTCCACCACTTCCTCTGCAAAGACTTCTTCCATCCCTCCAGCCTCGTGAAGTAAATTTGTGGAAGGCATAGCATGCCACAAAGACACAGGACAGTTTGTGGGAAATATTGAAATGCTCTGCATGAGCAGTTTAAACATCTGAATCTAACGCTCAACAAGTACATTGTCTGCTCAATAGCAGCCTTGCAGATGCATACATGGTTTTCCTTACTGATATTATGAGCCAAGTCTTCTGGAAGTCTCACTTTTCTCCCAGTCTTTGAAATAACACAGTGCAAAGATATCTAAGTACTCTGATTTCTCCACCACTAATCTTCATAATTCTGCCGTTAATATTTTGTATAATCTTCAGGCCCACCACTACTTTTCATACAGTTGTGTGCTTTTGGCTCCCCTGCACAATCTTGACATCCTTAGTTAGCAATGGAGGCTGAGACCATAACACATGGGGGATGGGGGGTGGAAACAGAAGTAGGCCATTCGGCCCACTGAGTAGCAGGTAAGGTCATTGCTGATCAGAAAATCCTCAACTCCACCTCCCTGCCTTTACTCCAGAACCCTCGAGTTCCTTGCTGAATAAAAATCTGCCATTGCAGCATTAACGTTCTAAAGGACACAGCTTCAATAGCTCTCAGCGGTGAATAATTCCACATTAACTACACCCTGGGAGAAGAAATTTCTCTTCTCAGTCTTAACTGAATGACCCCTGCCTTGGGGGTTCTGCTTTTTAGTCCAAGAATCTCTCGAGATTCAAGAGAAACAACCTCTCAACGTTCACTCTGTGAAGCCCCCTAAGTATTTTATATTTCAATAAGAGTTTACAAGACTGCAGCAACCTAAGTTGTTGAAGGCCAAAGTACTTACCTCTTAAGAAAACCCTCCTTACCGGGAACAACCTACTGAATCTCCTCCGGACTGCCAGTATGCCTTTCCTTAGATGAAGGGACCAAAATATTCCCAGTACTCCAGGTGTAGTCTGATTGCTGCCTTGTCTTGTTTTAGCAAGACTTCTGTTTGCTTTGAACTGAAGCTCATCATTCCATAAACCTTCCACATTCTCTAAAGAATTTGTAATTTTTCATGCGTGAGGATCCCCAAATCCCTTTCTGCGGCAGCTAGTACTGTCCCAGAGGACAATGGAGCTGCTCTCTCGTGACAGAGACAGAATGGTGGTCAGTTAATGAGGGTCACTATGCTTTGGGGAGGGGAGAGGCTGAGGTAATCTTTATTGGAACCTCAGCCAGTGCAGGAATTGAAACTAGGCTGTTGGCATTACTCTTTATTGCAAACCTGCCGTTCAGCTATCTGCAGCCTTTCAGCATTTAAATAAAATTTGAGCTGCTCAGTTCCTCCTGGCAAAGTGCATAAGCTCACATTTTTCCACATTATAGTCTACAGCCAGGTTTTTACCCACTCACTAAACTTGTCAAGGTTTTGTGTTCATCATGTCCTTCCTCCATTTTCTTTTCACTGGAGAGGCATAAGATGTTTAGTAGACTAATTACAAAGTCATTTAGTTACTGATTAAAGACCACACCTTAGAGCGATTGGTGGGAGAAAAGACAGACCTTCTTCAGGCTTCAGGTAGTTTTACTGCAGGGACCGGTCTGGGGGTGGTGGTGAGGAGGTGAGGAGGGGGGGGGTGGGGGGGGGTGAGGTGGCGCACTCCAAATACCTTTCTAGCAGTCAGGCTCGGCTTGATAACTTGCTACTCCAAAAAAAAAGTCCTGAAAACACTGAATTCCTCTTCTAGACTGCCTTTGTGAATTTTATGCATCCAATCTGCATGTAAATTAAAAATCACCCATGATTATTGCTATAGCTTTCTCACAGCATCCATTACTTCTTCCTGTATATGCCACCCTGCAGTGTGGTTCCTGTTATCTGGCCTATTAACTGCTCCCACAAATGAGTCTTTACTTTCACTATTTCTTATTTCTACCCGAACTGAATGTACATTTTGAACTTCAAAACGAAACCCTTGAATATTTAGGTTCCAGCGTCTATTACCTTGTAGCCATGTTACATTACAACTATCAGATCATACATGTTTGAGCTTTCAAATTGTCCGTTTTGTTATGAATGCTACAGATTCAGAAGCAAAGCCTTAAGCTCTATCTTTTTAATATTTTCGCAACCTCTAATCTTATCTATTAGCATACTTGAGTTTCAAAGTTCTGTCCCTTCCTATCACACTCTGACTGTTATGTTCCTTTATTACTATCTTGCTTTCTTGCCTTGTCGTCTCTCTTGATCTGATAAAATTTTCATTCACTTGATTCCTCATCGACACTATTTAGTTTAAAGCCCTCTCAACCACCCTAGTTGTACAACTCTTCACAACACTGGTAACAGCATGGTTCAGGTGAAAACTATCCCAATAGTACAGCTGACACTTCTCAAAACTGGTGCCACCGTCCCATGAACTGAAATCCATTTCTCACATACCAACCATTGAGCAACACATTTAATTCTTTAATCGTAATTACATTTTAATCAATCAGCATGTTACATTTACTTTAAAGTAAAAAAAGTTAGGGTCTAGGCTACCTTAAAATGTTTTGAGTGGGTTTAGTTCATAACACCAGCATCTGCACTATTTTTTAGATTAAATAGAGACATCACTTGAAACTAGAATAATAATCAAACCTTAGACTAGAGTAAAGCTACTGTCCATTCAAAAGCTATTCTTCTCACTTAAAATGGTTTTCTCCCCAATCAAGCTGAGTTGCCAACATCTGTTTCTTTGTATTCAGCAATCCTATTAGACCCTCCCAAGTTATATAAACAAACAAGTTCTTCTCTGCACAAACGTAAGATACTTAATACCTTAAAAACCAAAGGTAACATTTCTATTTATGCCATCATGGAAAAACTGATGGCTTAATGCCATATTCTGTGGAAGACACGCCAATTATAAAAATGGCAACCTTTTCTAAATTCACTTGTGTAACATGGATGTCGCTGTCTGGCCAGCAATTTTGTTGCCAGTCCCTAGTTGCACTTGATAAAGTGGGTGTGAGCTGCCTCCTTGAGGACTTTTCAAGTTAGGATGGTGGTTGGTTTGAAAGGGAACTTGCAATTGATGGAGTTCCCTTGTATCAACTTTCCTTTGCATCTTCCTGCCCTTGGCTTTCTCGACCGAAGTGGCTGTGCATTTGGAAGGTGCTGTTTAAGGATCTTTGGTTGATGTATGCGGTACATCTTGTAGATAGTAGAACATACCAGTTACTAAGTATCGGTGGAGGAGGGAGCGAGTGATTGTGAAAGTGGTACCAATCAAGTTAGCTGCTTTGTCCTAAAAAGGTGTCAAGCTTCCTGTTGTTGGAGGTGCACTCATTAGGCAACTGGGGAGTATTTCATCACATTCCTGACTTGTGCCTTGTAGATATGGAACAGACTTTTGGGAGTCAGGAGGTAAGTTACTTGCTGCAGTCAAGTTAGATTGCGTACTTCACACAATCTAGTCTATTGCATTCATTGCTTATAACTTGGTCCCCTCTACATTGTGGAAATGAAGCACAGACTGGGCAACCGCTTCACAGAACACCTATTTTCTGTCTGCAAAAAAAAAAAAGAATCCGAGCTTCCAGGTGCCTGCCACTTTAACACACCACCCTGTTCCCTGGTCAACATCCGTCTCAGCCTTGCTGCAGTGCTCCAGCAAATATCAGCGCAAGCTGGAAGAACGGCACCTCATTTTTCCCCTCGAGGACCCTGCAGCCCTCTGGACTTGATATTGAGTTCAATAACTTTAGGGCTTGAGCTCTCCCACGTCCTTATCCCAAGCCACATACATCAGGTCTTGTTAACACAGTTCACTATTACACACAACCCACTGTTAGCCACTAACAGTCCCCTTTAATAGCTATTCCACCCAACTAGTCAGATCGTTATCGATTTCTTTGTCAGCCTAACTGTAGTTCTCTCTCTTTGGGTTTATCCCCATTCCTCATTCACTCCTTACCCCCTACCCCAACCCTATCTTCTGCATATAAACTGATGTTTTCCTACCTACCATCAGTTCTGAGGAAGGGTTACCCAACCCAAACATTAGCTCTGATTTCTCTCCACAGGTGCTGCCAGACCTGCTGACTTTTCCAGCAACTTCTGTCTTTGTTTCAAATTAGATTGTTATTGGAGATGGTCATTGCCTGGCATTTTTGAGGCATCAATGTTACTTCCCTATTTTTTTGCCCAGGTCTTGTTGCATTTGAACATGGATTGCTTCAGTATCTTTTGATCTTATGATGGAGGGAAGGTCAATTATCAAATACATCTCACTTACAATTCTTATCGCTACGGCTGAAGGTCTTTCAACTCATTAACCTTTGATTTGATTTGATTTGATTTATTGTCACAAATGCTTTGTTACAAAATACAGTAAAAAAGTATTGTAGTGTGTCACCATTCTGCATTTAAAATGTGACTTCATTTATACATTTCTAATTACAGTTAGTAATACCTTTTACACTTTTTCTTCAGCTCTTCAAGTTCACCAAGAACTTTCCTCAATTTTGTTTTGCATTGACTGGGACCCAATTCCTGCATTTAGCAAGCAAAGCATAGTTAATCACCTTTTTAGATTCAGTGAGAATTTGTCTTGACAACTGGCAGGCATTGCTTAACATAGATAAATCTATGCAGTGAGCACGAGGAAGGGCATTAAGCAATGAAAACAAACTGAATGATGAAATACTACTGATATTTACACAAGGGCCCAAATTGTCTTTGGCAAAACAGTGCAAGAACTTTCAAATCAGAAGCCCCATCCCTGAACCAGGCCCCCACTATTTTCGCCAGGATGGGTTGTAGTTTACACACCCATGGGTCACAAGGCTGCTGCACATATAAAACTGCATTTGCCTTCAAACAGATACAATTTTCATTTGCGAGATATCCAAAACACAACTACTGAGCTTTAGACTGTTGAGCCAAAGCTCAAAATTTGCAGGAGATATGGGGAGATACAGAACCCTTTTGGAGAAATCCAGGTGCCCCTTTCAGAGGGGCAGCGGACCGTTTGGGAGAAGTCTGGTGTTCTTTGAATTGTGTATTAGAGAGCGCAATTCTGCCAGCATGGGCTGATTGGGTATAATTTGTATATTGCTTGTTGTGAGCTGCTGAAAGGGGCCATTTGATATGATCCCTTAGTCTTTGGAGAGTACGGCATGCAGGGAAGTCACTATCTTGCAGATTGCTTTGTGCCCTTTTTCTGCATTATGCTGGCTTACGAAGAAAATGTCTTAGGTCTTAAATACAAAGTCGTTGACAAGGTCAACCTTATAACATGTAGAACTGTAGGAATCCTAATGTATACCAATGAAGGTGGGCACGCAGTAGATGGCAGAAGATCCATGGCTGATTTCGTGACTAATATACTAAAAAAAAGCTAATTTAACTATTCAATCCATTTCAAAGGTGCATTTGAATGCAGGATGAAGTCATTGAGACATGCAAAGAAACTGACATGCATCCGTGGGTTAAATTCTAGCAAACCAATCATCCGCATCTTGGAAATGTGCAAAGGAGGAGTCAAGATGCTATTCCATCTAAGATGAGTGGAATCCAACAAAAGATATTTGTAAGAGCTGGGCATACAGGAGACCCCACGGCATCATCATCTCTGGCAGGCCATGGTAGATATAGTGTTAATATAACTGAATTCAATTTGCGCAAAGATGGCATGTCTAATTGCTATGACATTTTGTCTAGAGACAAAATGTCGACATCTTCCTTGAATGGTACATTGGCGAATACATTAAACTGGTGATAGCAAATCGCCCAAACATTTGGCCAGTTAATGCTGTACACAACCATAAATAAGATAGAGTGTTAAGTGACATAGTTTTTGTGTGCCTTGGGCAAACCTTACATAGATGAATGCAGTGAGAAGTGAAGACGAACCAAATGATGATTTGGTTGTGGCCAGATACAGCTAACTATTTTATTAAGCTGCTATACATATTTATTGGGCATTACTCAAGTAATGCTGTGATATAGTAAGGTCAGACGTTAACAATGTTTGTCTCAGTGTCTTCATTTCAGTAATGAGGGAGTCTAGGACTAGGACCACACTTTAAAGATAACACTTCCCTTTAAGATAAGGACAAGTTCTTTTTCTCCTCGAGATGGCTAGTCGTCTTGTGAAAATTGCTATGCCTGAAAGCAGTGAAGATTGGGTCATTGATTTTATTTAAAGCTGAGTTAGGCGGATTTTTTGATAGACAAGGGAATCAGTCATTAACAAGTGCAGACCACCCGGAAGAGTGGACTGAAACTTGATTTAATGTCTCTTCCAAAAGTCAGTACCAGCAGTACAAGTTCTCCAAATATTTCATAGCTAGGTTCCCAATCTGCAACACTGAACTCTTTTTGCAAACCTCAACCTAGCTTCCACAAGTGATTTTAGCCATTTGAAGTTGATTGCTACTGGCTCCGAAATACTGTCCATGGACAAAATAAATGAAGCTTAAATTTGAAAGCTGCAATTTCAGATTAGTAATGCATAATACTCTATGTAAGCACATGAAGCAAAGTGGCACTGCTTCATAACAATACTACAGTTATAGCATTGTAAGGTCAGACTTTAAATAAGCTCAACCCGATTCTGGAGAGAAACTAGAGTCATCGTGCATAGGGTTTAGCTCAACTTAACCTGAATCAGGCTTGAATGCCAGCTTCACATAAAACCATGAGGTTAGTTAACATTGACATTAAATTTGTTGTGCAATTAGACCTCAGGAAACACAAGATTCTACAATAATGACAAAGAGTGTTCCAGAATGCTTTGGAACAGACCAAGGATGAGAAAGATGTTGTTAACATGTAAGTTCGTTGACTGCCCTTCTAGGTGAAAAATTTTAAAATGGGATATGTGTTTCAATTTCATGAGTAGGATCTTAACTTGTGTAGTGCAAACATTTAGTTGATCAAAATAAAAATCGTACCTTTGAAGATGAATTAAAATCTGTTGTCTGCAAGATCGTATTGATGGATTTCTCCTCTGTGGTGACCTTAGCTGTCTGTGTGCTTTGTTGTTTCACAGTAGGTTCAACAATGGACCACTTTGTATTACATGCAACGTTTCCATACTTTCTACTTTGTCCCAGAGTTGGTCTATTTTTGCTCATCAAAGTTATATCTGTATTGTCAGCTCGGTCAACAACAGGGATTACAGCTGTTGTGTCTTTATCCATGGTGAAATCAGTCCTGAAATCAGTGCATGCATCAATATATTGGTTTACCTTCATAATTAAACCTTTTGAACCCTTGTTCAAACAGTTGTCACATTTCACTTGGTTTTGAGGACAAGTTCCTCCAAGCAAAGTACCACCTCCAGGAGCTGTCAAGTCAGATGTCTGTGTGACACAGTTGATAAATCGATTGTCTTCAGTTATCTCTAATGGTTCAAATACATCATTTACTTGGCGCGTCACATCACAGTAATGGTCTGCTACTGCTACACTTGCAACAATGCTATCCTCAGCAGCTGACACAAATGAATCATCAAAAAACTTCCGTTCATCTAAATCTGCTGACATTTCACAACTAACTGCAGTTAGTTCACAGGTCATCTCCCATCGTAGATGATCTGGACTTTCACATGCACATTCGGTATTGCTGTTCTGCTTACCTTGGTTCTGTAATATGTCTTCAGCTATTGAAATAATATTGGTAGAAGTTACAGTTTCAATTGTGTTAAATGGCACCAATGGTACCTGACTTTCACTTTCAATGTCTGTTGATGTACTATAGGTAGATTGGTCATTGGCAAATTCATTGTCTTGATAAAGGAAACATTCTTCTCTTAGATTAACATTCTCCAACAGTACATTAGTCTGAAGGACATTGTTACATGAACCTTCTACTTGTTCTAACATGCTCCCATTAGGACCTATGTCGTCGCCATCATTGAATGCACACTCAACACTTTCTGAAGTCCCAGCAGATTTACATTCGAGAAGGTGGGTTTCAGCTGACCTTTCTGCACATTCACAAATAGCTATTTCATTATTCTCAAGTATGAACGATCTAGGCGTTGAAGTGACTGCAGAAATAAAAGAGGTCTCATCGATTTCGTCAACTGGAGGAATACAATGTGCAAACTGATTAGATTCTGCAGGATTCTGAGCATCCGCATCAGGAACTGGTTCTATATTCAATCTCCCCAAATCCTTACATTCCGGAATGTATTGATGCAACGTTTCTCTTTTACCCTCCTGAAAACAATCACTAGCAGCTTGCTCCAAGTTCATTTCATTTAGTTTCCTGTACATTTCAAACTCTGTGTCCAAAGACAGGGTCGATTCATTTCCATACTCTTTCATCAATACTAATTCCTGCTTGTGCTTCTCTTGCTCAACAGCCAACACTAAATCAGTTTCCTTTGTCAGATCCTCAACAACCGAACTTCCATTAGAGGAGTCAGTTTCATATGCCGCCTCCAAAGTGTCTGAAAATTGAGATTTTGCCTCAGCAATTTCTTCAGCACTTTGAGTCGTTAATACCCTATCAAAGGTGTGAGGTTTCATTCTAGAGTCAAACAGCTGATTAATAGGTTTATCACAAATGCCTTCATTTGTTTTCTGTCTTCCAGGATTAGGACTAACCGCCCTGAAGCGCAGGAATGCTTTCTCAGCAGTGGAAAAAGATGCAAGGATTTTCTGGTTGTGCGCAAGAAGCATATTCTTATCTATAAAATTTGAAATAATGAGTGTAATTAAAATTAAATAACTCTATAAAATGCCCTCTCTGTAATCTAATGGAAAATTGACCAGTATTCAATACCTGGAAAGCCACATGTTCACCGCATTATTTCATGCTTTAAATTACTTAACCACAACTATGGTAACAGTTGAAGCACTGCAGTGGGCCTTAGTACACTGGACTTAGATTAAAAATATTTGCCGAGACAGTCTCAAAGTACACATATAGATAATGACCATAACCGTGGGACTGGGGTGGGGGTGGTGGTTGTGGACATAGTATATTCACGCAGATAGAGAATTGGGTGGCAGGCAGAAAGCCATGAGTAGGCAAGCCCAGAGTGGACTCTTGGCAGCTGTGGCTGAGCAGAGTTTGGGCTGGTGTGTGACCCGACAGCATCGGCGACAGCTGCATTGGTGAGTTCCAGTGAGGACTCATGGTGGTGGTAGCATCAGTGGAGGGGAGATGGCGGCAGAGAGATTCCGATGGTGCAGCAAGGGGACTGGCTGTTGGCCACTGCAGGCCCATGGCTGAGCACTTAACGAGAAGGACTGTAAAGATGAATTTTATTTTTCTGCCTTTATATTTGATGTTTTGGTTCTTTTCTTCTGTATTTTAAGATGGCGCCAGAGAGTGGGGACACTATACAACACTTTTCTTTGTATTTCATAACAAAATACACGTGAAAATAAATAAATCAAATCAAAATTTCTGATTGGTAGCCAATGATTAGTGAGATATCACAGGAATCAGTACTTGGACTCTAGTTATTCACAATATTCATTAATTTAGATAAGGGAACTACATATTAAATCCCCACGTTTGCAGACAACGAAGTTGAGTGGTAGGGTGAACTGTGAGGAGGATGCAGAGATGCAACTTAATGCTAGGTATGTCAAGAGAAAGAGATAAAGGATAACAAATGTAGACAGTAGGTCCCTTACAGTCAGGAAAGGGGGAGTTAGTGGAGAACAAAGACATGGCAGACGTGTTCACAAAGCAGGACACAAGTAACATCTCAAAAATACTGGCGGACACAGGGTCTACTGAGAGGCAGGAAAAAGGAAATCAACATTATGAGGGAAATGGTACTGGAGAAATTCATGGATTAGAGGCTGATGAATCCCCATGGGCCTGGTATCCCACATCCCACAGTACTTAAAGAAATGATCCTTGAAATAGTGGATGCATTGGCAGCCATCTTTCAAGATTCTATAAACTCTGGGGCAGTTCCCATGTATTGGAGGGTAGCTAATGTAACCCCACTACTTATAAAAAAGGAGGTAGAGAGAAAACGGAGTTACAGACTAGACAGCCCGATATTGGTAAGGAAAATGTTAACATCCATTATATTAAGATTTAATAACAGAGCACTTGGAAAACAATGACAGGACTGGACAGACTCAGCATGGGTTTACAAAAGAGAAATTGTACTTGAATAATCTATTGGATTTTGAGGATTTATCTAACAGAGCCAATAAGGGAGAAGTCAAGGATACTGTTTACTTCAACTTTCAATAAGATCCTACAAAAGACATCAGCATGTAAAATTAAAATATTTGGGATTGGAGATAGCGTCCTGACACGGACAGAGAATGGGCTGACAGGAAACAAGAATTAGACGAGGGAACTAAAAGTACTATCTCAATGTTTGTAGGCAACACATGGCTGGGTGGGAGGGTGAACTGACAGAAGGATGCAAAAATGGCCCAGAGAGATTTGGCCAAGTTGAGTGAATGGGAAATGTGTGGGAGATGAAGTATAATGTGGATCAAGTGACATTTTTCACTTTGGTAGCAAAAACAGGAAGGAAGATTATTATCTGAATGGCGATAGTTTGGGATCGGGAGATGTGAGACAAAGGGGCAGTGAAGAAAACAAATGGTATGTTAGCTTTCCTAGTGACAGAATTTGAGTACAGGAGCAGGGACATCTTGCTGCAACTGTACAGGGCCTTGAGACCACTCCTGAAATATTATGCGCAGTTTAAATCTCCTTGTCTGAGGAGGGATGTTCTAGCTATGGGATGAGTGCAAAGATGGTTTACCAAACTGATTCTTGGGATGGCAGCTCTAATGTACAAAAAGAGAGACTGGATAGGTTAGGACTATAGTTACGGGAGTTTAGAAAAATGACAGGGGATTCTAACAGGACTAGATAGGGTAAACACAGGATGTCCCTGATGACTGGAGAGACCTGAACCAGGGGATCACAGTCTAAGGTTACAGGGTAGGCCATTTAGGACTGAGATTAGGAAAAATCTCTTCCTGTAGACAGTGGTTAGTCTGTGGAATTCTGCGCCACGGAAGGTAGTGGAAGCCAAAACATTGAACATTCAAGGAATTAGATATTGTTTTCAGATCTAAAGCGTATGGGGAAATGGGGGAATAGGGCATGGAGTTGGAAGGTCAGTAATGATAATGCTGAATGGAAGAGCGAGCCTACTCCTGCTGTTATTTTCAGTTTCAATGGCTGAGGACTGGTTTGAGCTGGCTGATACCTCATCCATTTCATCCTCTGTCAATCAAACACCCTGCCTACACTACGTGGATTCATACAGTAAGCATGCCAACTTTGGTGAGATCCTAAGCCTCTGTGCAAATGTAGCCTGGAATACATTGGAGCCTTCGAGGAGGGGGAAGACGTAACTAGGTTAATACTATTACCCACTGACTCTTCCTGGTTTTAAAACATTATAAAAACATTACCAGTTTTATTATATTTTCTCTGGACCAGAATCTTGACGCCTGGGTATTTTCCACAGATCAATGGTAAAAATCAATGCAGATAAAAAAAAAACTGATTGTGGAAAGAATAAAGTTCAAAATAATTAAAGATCTTTAGGATTTGCTGAGACGAAAATTACTCAATATTCACTGCGTTATGCTTATTTAAAATAAAGGAACAAAAGTATTCAGATTTTAAAATATTTACATATTGAGCAGAATTAACTATTTATTAGATAACTTGGAAATAAGCTATACAGGAGTTAGCAAATCCACTGGGTAACAGAAGAATTAGTCCATACTGTAAGAGCATGTTGGCGCCAACTCAATGAGCCACATCCTCCTTTTTTGTGCGATGACTCTATATGCAAGTCTCTCAAGCACAAAGTAATGATAAACAACAGATTACTCAAGAGCTAAAAAAAAAAACTTTTAAACTGTTTTAAAACAGCCTGATGATGAGAGTTGCTGTTAACCAGTTGTCACAAGTTGAGTAAGCGACAAAGTAAAGTTCCTCAGATAAATACAACACTTGTGGGGCTGCAGCAAACAACATTTTTGTCACCTAACCCTGTTAAAACCAGAATGTGGAATTTTTAAAGATCTTTCTTCCCAAGCTGTACAGCCAAATACAATGTTCATGATAACTACAGTCAATTTGTAACATAGCACCTTTGCTATACCACAGACTGCACAAGATGTACCAAAAGAAATGGGCATCAAACAGTAATGGTAGAGTTCCAGGGTCTCAGGGAAACTTCTGAAGGCAAAGTATTAGCAAGCTCCAACTGCTTCGGGAAAGAATGTCAGATAAAAGAGAAGTTCTTTGCCATTAGAGATTGGATTGATTGAGGATGTTTGTCTCACCAGTGGGCAAAATTGGAAATAAAGCTGAAGATACTGCTGTAGTATTGCATAAAAGACAAAGATACTAAATTCAAAACAAGATTAATAAACTGGAGGCATTGCCTATAAATTCAGTTAAAATAAATGATCTCAGGGCACATTGTAAGTAATAGAATTTTGGCCCTCACCAAACAATCACTCCAATCAGATCAGCTGATCATTTGTCTGATACAATAAAGTCCCACAAAAAGCGTAAGCAGCTGTGAGAGGGTAATACCATCATCAGCATCCTTCACTCGCACAAGATGACAGTCATGCAGCAAACAAAATCTGTTGGGAATAGAGGAGGTTTACATAATGTACTTTTGTTGATGGCTGATTCGTCAATCCTGGAGACATTTAGCCTCATATGAAATAGTTATCATGTGCAACCGTGTTGTCGATGTTGGCATCAATGGACAAATTGGGGCCACGACTGTGTTGATGCTAAAGCACTATATAATGAAAGATCTGTTTATTTCTAAAACAGGAATGCTGAGAAGTAAAATTATTAAATGTATGCCTGTAACCAATGAGAACTAACAAATAATGGCACTTAACAATAGCTGAAATTTTAGGGGCAACAAATTTACATTAGTGCATTTTAAATAGCTTGCTTCAAGTGGCATGTTCAGAGCCAGCGAGGTTGATTTTTGACTCCTTAATCGGGTGATAACATGCCCCTGAGGTGGCCAAGATTAAATCTTAAGCTGAAACACTATTCTAGCCTGCATTTAGCACAAGAAGCTATGGAGGTAGTGCTAAGAATGGGCAACAAGAGGGTTAGGGGTTTACTGGCATTTAAATTATGTACTAACATAAATAAATCATTACAAAGAATTGTGGATATTATTTAAAACAATATCAACTATTACACTGTTGGGAACTTTGAAGAGGACTTACAAAACATATCAGGAGATTTTCTGTAACACTTTGTCAACACTTCAACAAAACACTAACGCACAGGCTGGTCACTGTTTTAGAAATTAACTAAAAATGACTGAGTGCTGTGGAAATCTAACTTATAGGAACACCATGAAAAAGTGAGTTCTTGGCCCTGGACTTCTGCTGGTGGTCACTGTGATGAAGAAACTGTTATCCATCTCCTTGTGAAATGCACCTTTGCCAAGGAAGGGTGGAGACGGAGCGTTTTCATTTAAGTACATCTTGAGCAACTCCATGACACAGGACTTTGTGCTCATTTGGGAGCTCCTAGGCATGCATATCAAGATAAATAATGAACTGCACCTGGAAAACCATCAACTCTGTGAAAGATGCTCTTGGGTTTGCCTGAAATTTGCTGATCTTTCAGTCCATGGAATAATCCTTGACCAGGTGTTGCAGATCAGCATATTCCAAGCTAACAAGCATGGGGCTGGATGAACACAGCAGGTCAAGCAGCATCATAGGAGCAGGAAAACTTGACGTTTCGGGCCTAAACCCAGCATCTGCAGTACCTTTTATCTCTGAGCATATTCCAAGCTCCGGGTTTACAAGTGCATCTTGCAGCATGAAGTTCCAGGCAGTTGCTGCAAAGATATAGTGGGGAAAGGTCGCTGTCCTTAAGCTGCATTGTTTTGGATTCAATACTGCACCCCCCCATCCCATGCTGTCTGCCGCACAAAAAATGCACAATGTAAATCACATGTATTGAAAAGGCATTAAGGCACCAGAATGAAAAATGTAATATAGAGACCTTAATACAGATTTCAAATTATAAGTTATAGAAACTGCAATGTTTTTCTCTCAAGCTGCATACACAATGTGGAATGTCATTGCTAAATATGAAGGCTGTTACAATCCTATACATTGAATTTGTTTCCAAAAATTCTGTAAGATTAAAAACTGAAATAATTCAAGTGGAACGTGGCAAATGTCATTCCACTGTTTAAAAAAGGAGGAAGGGAGAAAACCAGGAATCACAGACCAGTCAACCACTTATAAAGGATGTGATAACAGGACACTTAAATGTCAACATGGATTGATGAAAGGAAAACAATATTCGGCAAAGCTGGAGTTTTTTTGAGAATCTAATACTCATACCTTCCAAATACAAAGGCTGCTCTCCATCTTTCATTGGTTCACTGCAGTTCTTACATTTTTGTGTACTTAAGGCATTGCAATAACTGCACTTTTCACAAGGCCAAATGCAGTAAAATGTAGGCATTTTTGATCTAAATGAAAAAAAAAACCCAGTTAACTCAAATAGCTAACATTCTCACTCATTTTCATAGACTTAAAAAAAATTTTATGCATTAGCCAAGCGCTTAAAAGTACACATTTGACTTAAGCGCCTTATCACATTCAGATACGTTGAAGCTGTTGCTTAACGAATTACCCAGAAGAGCAGATTTCTCTGGAGACAAAGAATTTACAGATTTCTCTGGTCCCTTTTCAATGATGTCCTCAGCTACATAGATCAAATGGTTTCGAGTGGGGGAATGGGAGAATATCTCTGGAATAAAAACTGTTCAGTTGCTTAAAATTACAAAAAGTCAAGCACTATCTTGTGCAGTACTGCACGGAAGCTCATACACCAATCATAACTCAGTTTCATAGAAATTCTGTACTGTATTGCTGGTCTCCAACATGGAAAAGCTGCATTAAATGCTTCTTTCAGAGAATAAAACTAGGTTCCATACATTCAGTAATAAATCCAATAAAAATCTTCTTTATCCAAAGTGTAACTTAGGAACACGCAAATTAGGAGCAGGAATAGGCCACTTGGCTTCTTGAGTCTGCTCTACCATATAATATCATGATTTATCAGATTATTCCACATCCTCAACCATCTCTGATAACCTCTTACTCCTTTGCTAATCAAGAATGTATTCCATCTTAGCACAAATATTCTAAACTCTGCTGCCACTCCTTTTCAGGAAAAGGATTCCAAAGACTCATGACATCCTGTGGAAAAAAAAAGTCCTGCTCGTGTCTTAAATGGACAATTCCTTATTTGTTAAACAACTAATTTCACATTCTTCCACAAGAGGGAACAATTTCCTATATTCACCATGCCAACACCCCTCAGGATTTTATATTTCAATCAGAATTCAAATTCAAATTTGTTTAGAATGGTCAGAACGTGGAATGTACCACAAGTAGTAGTTGAGGCAAATGGCACTGGTATGGTTTAACAGGAAACGAGATAAACATGCAGGAGAAAGGAATAAAGATATGTTCCAAGAATGAGGTGAAACGGGAGAGAGGAAACATCTGTGGAACATGAACACTATCATGAACCAGCTGGGATCTGTTTCTGTATTGTGCATTTGACATAATTAATTTTCAGAGCATTTCAGATCAGGCAGGCAGTAAAGATAGTCTTGGTTTGAATACAAATTGTCGAGTACAGAACAGAAGAAGTTTTATCATACTATAAAAATCCTGAAAGTACAGAGCTGCCCTTGCTGTCACCTCAGGTTTTGAAGACCCAGTGGGTGATTCAGGTCTTAGGGTAGGAAAGCAAATCTTGTTCTTTTTTAAAACCACTTCTGGCTACATATTCATCAATTGACATAAAGCTTCTCCTCCTTCCAAGCCCATAACCTCTGATATCTGGACAAGGGCAGTAAATACATGGGAACACCAACAGCTTCAAGTTCCCATCCAGCCACACACTATCCTGACTTAAAATAAGATCTCCATTCCTTTATTGTTGCTGTGTCATAATCCTGGTTCAGGAGGCCCTGCCACTAAGTATCTGTGGTAAAGGGATCTAATGATGAAGGTGGTGGATGAAGTGCCAATCAAGTGAGTAGCTTTCTCCTGCAAGGTGTCAAGTTTCTTGACCGTGGCTCCATGCTCATTCAGGCAAGTGACAGGTATTCCAACACACTCCTGACTTGTACCTTGCAATGGAGAACAGGCACTGGAGAATGTAGAGATGAGTTACGCACCGAAGAATTCCTAGCCTCTGGCCTGTCTGTCACCAATGTTCACATGACTGGTCCAATTTGGTCAAAGATAGCCTCCAGGATCAGAGTAAGGGATTCAGCTGGTGTAATGCCTTTAAATATTCTAGGGGGATGGTTTGATTCAGTCTTTTTGGAGATGGTATTGCCTGACACTTATGCGATACAGATGTTACTTGCCACTTATTAGCCCAAGCCTGGGTATTCTCTTGGTCTTGCTGCACATGGACATGGGCTGCTTTAATATCTAAGAGATATAAATCGCATTTAACATCAGGAATGCTAACCCTGCTTTGTCTCTTATATATGCTGCCAGACCTGCTGAGTTTTTTTCCAGTAATTTCTGTTTTTACTTCAAGCATCTTCCCTGGTTGGAATCATACCTAGCACAAAGGAAGAATTTTCTCCATGGATGCCATTGAGTTCCATTTTGCCAGGACTCCTTGGTGCCGTACTTGATCAAATGTTGCTGTGATGTCAACAGGATCACTCACACCTCTTAACTACAGAGTAGAGATATTGGAGAACTTCAATTATTGAAGTACTGATTGGGGTAATATCATAAGAAGAAAATTCTGCAATCTGATCCTCAGAACCTGTTTGATTAATATTTTCTTTTCCCAACTAGAAAGGAGGCATTACTGGATCAATAACTGCAGAATGAAGTCAGCCAATTGTCTGGGTAAATTCCTCTTAAGAGTTTCACTCCATTGGAACAGCCACATATTTTTCATTTTTTGATACTACAGATTGAAATAGAAGTTGTACTGCTACAACTGAAAACCAGGAATTTGAAAATCGAATGCTGCATATTGGTGAACTGTGAAACAAAGTGGTGGTAGTGTGTGTGTCTGTGTGTGGACGACAAGGAAAGATTTCAGACGAAAGAGCACCAAGAATCTTTTCAGATAAAGGAAATTCTGCCTGGTAACAAATAACCTTAAATGCCAGGTAAAGCAGAGAGTAGTAAACATCCAGGGCCTGCACACTGACAGCAGCTCTTTCTCCCTTCACATGGAGAAAAAGACAAAGACAAAAAAAACTTAAGTAAACTTGAAACAAAAAATTCATTTAAGACCTAACTTCACGGTCACCCTTTGATTCGGCTGCCGGTCACATCATTGAGTAAATTGGGTCTCATCATAACAAATAAAAGGACAGAGAGGAAAATAACTTTCCACCTTGCGGTTTCGTCTTTTGATCTTTGGAATTGTGTTTACCTGCATATATTCTCTTCTCACTCACGGTATATGTTTTCAACCTATTGTCTTTTGTCTGTCTTTATCATGGTTGGGTGTGTGTTTTGAAAGGGTAAATCTGAGTTGCATAAATTATAACTATTTTTCTTCTACTGCCCTTAAGAGTGTTGCAATACATAGTTATTTTTGCTGTTACTGAAGAAATGTGGTGGCAAATGCTTTTGTCCTAGGTAGCAGTAAGTCACAAAGATTGGTCAGTTTGGAGGTCTCACTGGGATTTTATGCATTCAGTTGGGAAATAGTAGGGCATGGTTATCAGCACACATGTCCCAGTTAAGTCTTGACACTACTGTCTGAATCCATCACGATTTGAAAACAGTTTAATCAGATCTCCCTTAGCCATCTCCTCTCCAAGGAAAATCAGTCCCATAAACTACTACTTCACTTTCTCCAAGGAATTCACAATCTTCCTAAGGTACGTCACCCAAAACTATACACAATACTCCAACTGGTGTCTGATATAAGTTCAGCATAACCTCCCTGTTCTCGTTCTCCATGCTCTTATTAATGAAGCCTGGAATACCATATGCTTTATGAACTGCTCTCTTTATCTGTCTTGCCGCTTTTAATTACTTAAACACGTATACATCCAGGTCACTTCTTCTGCACACTCTGTAGAATATTTATGTTATATTGTTTCTCCATGTTCTTTGTATCAAAATATATCTCAACTTCTGAGCATTGAACTTCATCTGCCACTTACCCACCAAATCCACTGTGTCATTGTCCCTTTTAAGTTCTACTCTGTCTTCCACACAGTGGAGACCATCATTTATTTATTTCTCAGTTTTGGTTTGAACTAGGAGTCCACTGGAGAACTGAACTTTGAGCTGTGAACGGCAATTTGTTATTTTAAAAAAAAAGGACTGAGGTTTGCTTTTGGGAAGTGGCCTGCAAAGATAATGCAAGTTAGTTATTGCTCCAAGAATACTATCTACAGACCACGCTGAGACGTGGTTACACTTAGGGACGGGCAGCTACTTTGATGTTAAATCGTTAAAATCAAGGTACGATGGGTGCTGGCCAACCAACCAGAGAGAATGTTGAAAAGAAAGATAAACCAAAGGGTCCGCGATAAAACGTTGTGGAGCCGGATGAACACAGCAGGCCAAGCAGCATCAGAGGAGCAGGAAAGTTGACGTTTCGGGTCGAGACCCTTCTTCAGAAATGGGGGAGGGGAAGGGGATTCTGAAATAAATAGGGAGAGGGGGGAGGCAGATAGAAGATGGACAAAGGAGAAGATAGGTTGAGAGGAGACAGACAGGTCAAAGAGGCGGGGTTAGAGCCAGTGAAGGTGAATGTAGGTGGGGATTTAGGTGGGGGATAGGTCAGTCCAGGGAGGATGGACAGGTCAAGGGGGCGGAATGAGGTTAGTGTGTAGGAGATGGGGGTGGGGCTTGAGGTGGGAGGAATGGTTAGGGAGGCGGGGACGAGCTGGGCTGGTTTTGGGATGTCGTCGGGGGAGGGGAGATTTTGAAGCTTGTGAAGTCCACATGGGAACCCTGCAACCCAATGGTATCAAAGCGAAATATGAGATGCTGTTCCTGAAGCTTTCGGGTGGCATCATTGTGGCAATGCAGGAGGCCCAGGATGGACATGTCGTCCGAGGAGGGGGGGGGGGGGAGGGCGAGTTGAAATGGTTCGCGACTGGGAGGTGTAGTTCTTTGTTGCAAACTGAGCGTAGATGTTCTGCAAAGCAGTCCCCAAGCCTCCGCTTGGTTTCCACGATGTAGAGGAGGCCACAACGGGTACAGCCGATGCAGTATACCACATTAGCAAATGTGCAGGTGAACATCTGTTTGATGTGGAAGGTCTTCTTGGGGCCTGGGATGGGGGTAAAGGGGGAGGTGTAGGGGCAGGTGCAGCATTTGCTTCGGTTGCAGGGAAAAGTGCCAGGGGTGGTAGGACTGGAGGGGAGTGTAGAGCGGACAAGGGAGTCACAGAGAGAGTGGTCCCTCCGGAAAGCAGATAAGGGTGGGGAGGGAAAAATGTCTTTAGTAGTGGTGTGGACTTCACAAGCTTCAAAATCTCCCCTCCCCCGACGACATCCCAAAACCAGCCCAGCTCGTCCCCGCCTCCCTAACCATTCCTCCCACCTCAAGCCCCACCCCCATCTCCTACACACTAACCTCATTCCGCCCCCTTGACCTGTCCGTCCTCCCTGGACTGACCTATCCCCCACCTAAATCCCCACCTACATTCACCTTCACTGGCTCTAACCCCGCCTCTTTGACCTGTCTGTCTCCTCTCAACCTATCTTCTCCTTTGTCCATCCTCTATCTGCCTCCCCCCTCTCCCTATTTATTTCAGAATCCCCTTCCCCTCCCCCATTTCTGAAGGGTCTCGACCCGAAACGTCAACTTTCCTGCTCCTCTGATGCTGCTTGGTCTGCTGTGTTCATCCAGCTCCACAACGTTTTATCTCAGATTCTCCAGCATCGGCAGTTCCTGCTATCTCATAAACCAAAGGGTCAGCTGGTTTTCACTGGGTTTTTGGCTTTAAACCTGCTGGCCTGCATTTTTGGTTGTGCTCTCTATGATTATTCTCTCGTTATTGGTTTTTAAAAATGTTGAGAAAAGAACCCCCATCTACAAGAAACAAGAAAAAGTCTCCAGAAGTCAGCGGAAGCTGCTTTGACCGAAGACTCTGGAATTCAACCAAGATACATTCCGATATGCATGTAATACTACGCATTGGATTTTATGGAGACTTGGTATTCATTGTTGAAATGGTTATCAAACTGGAAATTTACAGCTCTTACTTTTTAAAATTTATCCCTTAACCATGTCTGTTTGTCTGTCAGAGAGAGAGTGGGGTTGTTGACCAAGGAAAATTGGGCTTAGAGTGCCGATATTAATTAAACTGCCTTTTAGTTCTTCTGTGCTCTGCTAAAGTTACATCTTTAATAATAAATTGTTAATTTTGATTTAAGTTATAAACTTGCTGTCCAAGATTGATTATCTATAAAGTTTGATTAGGAACAATTGAGCAATTTTAAGGGTTGAATGTTTTAAATTTTACCGTGTTCAGAGTGCGGAGTTAGCAAGTCTAATTTAGTCTGCCTTACTACTCCTGTGTCGTAACACAGTTTACAATATTCTCAAGTTTTGCACCTGTCTCAACTTTTGAAATTGTCCACTGAACCAAGATCTTGATCATTGAAGTATATGTTTTAAAAAATACTGACCTCTGGGGCGTTCTACTATAAAACCTTTTTTTCAAATAAAGGCATGATGCTTACAATTCTCCAATTTTCCAGCACCATCCTGGAAGCCAAGGTTGAAAAATTGTCAGTGCTTCTGTAAATTCCACTCTCACTTCCCTCAATATGCTTGGCTGTATCTCATCTGGTCCAAGTGTCTTATCTTTAAATATTAACATCTCAACCAATAACTCCTCTTTATCAATTTTAAACCCTACTAGTGACTGAGTTTTTTCTTCTATCATCATAGCCTGAGCACCATCTGCCTCATAGGTGAAGACAGATGCATCTGCTCAGAGACTGATGGATACATCTGCGTCTGCCTCAGAGTTAAACAGATAAATCAACCTTGCAAGTAAAGACGTATCACCAGCCTCGCAGATAAAGGCAGATTCAAAGTGTTAATTTAACTCTTCTGCCAAGCCTCCAGCTTCCATGCATAAATTCCCTTTTTAGTCCCTAACCAGCCCTACTCCTCCTTTTACTACCTTTTTACTATTTATTGTGCCTACACAAGTCAGGGAGTTCCCTGTTCTGTTAGATGCTAATAGCTTTTTTGCAACACCCCAGTTTCTCTCATTAGCTTTCTCATCTCCCTAAGACTTCTGTATTCAACCTGGTTCTCAACTGTACTTTCTACCACTCACCATCATAAGCACAGCTTTTCTTAGAGTCATAGAGTTATAGAGTTATACAGCACGGAAACAACTCATCCAGATAGACCAATGTGTCAGCATTTGGCTCATTTCCCTCTAAATCTTTCCTATTCATGTAGACATCCGGTTGCCTTTTAAATGTTGTAATTGTACCAGCCTCCACCACTTCCTCTGGCAGCTCATTCCATACATAACAGTCAAAGTCACACCAAACTCCGTGTGAAAAAGTTGCCTCTTTAGGTTCCTTTTGAATCTTTCCCCTCTCACCTTAAAACCCCTAGTTTCAGACTCCCCTATCCTAAGAAAAAGGACCTTGGCTGCTCACCCTATCCATATCTCTCATGATTTTTATAAACTTCTAGAAGGTCATCCCTCAGCCTCCAATGCTCCAGGGGAAATATCCTCAGCCTAATCGGTCTCTCCCTGTAGCTCAAATCCTCCAACCTCAGCAATATCCTTGTAAATCTTTTCTGAACCCTTTCAATTTAACAACATCCTTCCTATAGCAAGGAGACCAGAACTGACTGCAGTATTCCAAAAGTGGCCTAACCAATGTCCTGTACAATCACAACATGACATCCCAGCTTCTATACTCAATGCACTGACCAATAACGGCAAGCGTACCGAACTCCTCCTTCAGTACCATGTCTACCTGCAACTCCACTTTCAAGGAACTATGAACCTGTATCCCAAGGACCCTAACATTAAGTGTATAAGTTCTGCCCGATTTGCCTTACCAAAATGGAACACCTCACATTTATTTAAATTAAATTCCATCAGCCACTCCTCAGCCAATTGGCCCATCCGATCAAGGCCCCATTGTACTCGGTGGTAACCTTCGCTAAGCCACCAATTTTGGTGTCATCTGCAAACTTACTAACTATACTTACAATATTCACATCCAAGTCATTTATACGTAATGACAAAAAGCAGTGGACCCAGCATCGATCTTTGTGGCACACTGCTGGTCAAAGGCCTCCAGTCTGAAAAGCAGCCCTCCACCACTGCCCTCTGTCTCCTATCTTCAAGGTAATTTTGTATCCAAATTGCTAGCTCTTTTTGGATTCCACGTGATCTAACCTTGCTAATCAGCCTACCATGTGGAACCTTGTCAAACACATTGAAGGCCATATAGACAACATCCATCACTCAGCCGTCAATCTTTTTTGTCACTTCTTCAATAAACTCAATCAAGTTAGTGAGACACGATTTCCTACGCACAAATCCATGTTGACTATTCCTAATCAGTCCTTGTCTTTCCAAATACATGTAAATCCTGTCCCTCAGAATCTCCTCCAACAACTTATCCACCACTGACATCAGGCTCGCTGGTCTATAGTTCTCTGGCTTTAAGTAATGGCACCACACTAGTCAACCTCCAGTCTTCCAGTATCTCACCTGCGGCTATCAATGATACAACTATCTCAGCAAGGTGCCCAGCAATCACTTCCCTAGCTTCCTACAAAATTCAAGGGCACACCTGATTAGGTCCTAGGGATTTATCCACCATTACGCGTTTTAAGACATCCAGCACCACCTTTCTGTAATATGGACACTTTCAGGATATCACTATTTATTCCTCCAAGTCCTTCCGCTTCCATATCCTTGTCCACAGTAAATACTGTTGTGAAATACTCGTTTAGTATCTCAGCCATCTCCTGCAGCTCCATATATAGACAGCTTCGTTAAACTTTAAGAGGCCCTATTTTCTCCCTAATTACTCTTTTGTCCTGAATGTATTTGTTGACTCTCTTTGGAGTCTCCTTAACCTATTTGCTGAAAGTCAGAAATCACACCACCAGGTTATAGTCCAATAGGTTTATTTGAAAACACAAGCTTTTGGAGCCTCTCTCCTTCTTCAGGTGTTACCGCAATCTTGTGTCTTCAAATAAACCTGATGGACTATAACCTGGTGTTGTGATTTCTGAACTTTTCTACGCTGGTCCAACACTAGCACCTCCACATCATAGCTACCATTTGCTAAAGCTCTCTCATGTCCCCTTTTTGCCCTCCTGATTGCCTGTCAAGTATACTCCTTCTGCCCTTATACTCCTCCAGGGTTTCACTCAACCCCAGCTGTTTATAACTGACATATGCCTCCTTCTTTTTCTTGACCACAGCCTCAATTTCTCTCATTATCCAGCATTCCCTACATCTACAGCCTTGCCCTCCACACTAACAGGGACATGCTGTCTCTGGGCTCTCATCTCATTTTTTAAAGACCTCGCATTCTCTGAATGTCCCTTTCCCTGTGAATAGCCACTTTATCTTAGAATTTTATCTCCTTTATCATCCACAGAGATATGAATTTACTTAACACTTCCCCCCCCCCGCCCACCTCCCGAGGGAATATACTTTGATTGTGGCCGATCTCCTCTTCAAAGGTAGCCCATTGCTCAATTGCTGTTATTTCTGCCAACCTTCAATTTCAGTCTATTTGACCCAGCTCTCTTCTTGACCACTGAAGTCAGATCTCCGCCAGTTTGATTTAGATTTTTCATTGCGACTTCCCATTATCCACTAAACATTAAGATGCAAAAATTACTGTCCCCTAAATCATAGAATTCTGACAGTGTGAAAACAGGCTATTCGGCCCAACAAATCCACACTGTCCCTCCGAAGAGCATCCCACCCAGACCCATCCCGCTATCATTTCCCTGTAACCCTGCATTTCCCATGTCTAATCCACCTAATTTACACAGCCCTGGACACTACAGGCAATTTAGTATGGACAATCCTCCTAGCCTGCACATCTTTGGACTGTGGGAGGAAACCAGAGCACCCGGAGGAAACCCACACGGACACAGAGAGAATGTGCAAACTCCACACAGACAGCTGCCTGAGGGTGGAATTGAACCCGGGTCCCTAGCACTGTGAGACAGCATTGCTAGCCACTGAGCTGCCCTAGATGTTCCCCACTGACACCTGGTCTACTTGGCCTACCATATTCCCATGAACCAAAACTATCACTGCCTTTCTTAGTGGACTAGACACACATTAGTGCAGTAAATTTTCCTGAATACAATACAAGGAGACTCACCTTTCACTGTCTTTCCAATGCCAGTATCACACTGTACAATGTGGGTAATCAAAGTCTTCATGTTAACCGATTTGTAACTTCCTTATAGACCCAGTCCTCTCCATCGTTCCTGCTAGTGGTTGGTCTACAGACAATGTAACTGTATCATCTTGCTCTTTAGAATTAACCAAATCAATTATCCTTGAACCTTCTGGGACACCCTCTTTCTCCAGTAGTATAGTTCTCTCCTTATTCAAAAATGCCATCACTATTTTCTCATCCCATCTTTTCAGAATATCTTGTAATCAAGTCAGTTGCACACTTCCTCGATCCATGTTTCTGTTACTGCCACAATATCATAAACCCACATGACAATATCAGCTTGTAACTTGCTGATTTTATTAATTATATGTCAGACATTCACACATATGAATCATAGCTCTGATTTAGAATTCATTACCTTCTTTTACTCTGACTCCATCTGTTAACTTCCTAATTTGAGAGCAATTTGTCTCCCTAGCATTTTATGCACCCTGGTGATACTTTATGCTTGCTCCTGGTTCCCACATGCAGCGTTATCTTAAACCCTCCCCAAAAGCATGAGAAAAACACCCGTAAGGAACTCAGTTCCAGCTGTTCAAATGCAACCCAATCATTTTGTACACGTGCCAACCACACCTTAATTCCAATGCACAAAAAACTTAAAGTCTGCCCTCCTGCATTATCTTTCCAGCTATGTATTCATTCCACTTGTGTTGCTACTTCTGTACTACTTTTGAGGTCTTGTCTGTTAAATTTTCCATTTGTCTCTCCAAATTCTCATTGCAGGACTGCATCCCTCTTTCTACCTACATGTCTGACTGCAATGCTGCTACTCAGATATACTTCACAGTGACTCTAGTTGCCATTCAAGCTTCAAAACCTATGGCTCTAGCTTGTGCAGCCACTGACTCTCCCTAAATATGGATTCATCTAGATCACATGAAGTGTTCATGATTCCCAAATACCACAGGATGGGCATTCTTTTGGCCAAACATCCCTGATATATCTTAAATTTTCTATCACTTAATTTAACCATACTAATCTCCAGTTTTGTGAAACGTAAAGAGTAGAAATTCCTGATTCCTATCACAAATTAGAGATAAAAGGTACTGCAGATGCTGGAGAATCCGAGATAACAAGGCGTGGGGCTGGATGAACACAGCAGCCAAGCAGCATCATAGGAGCAGGAAAACTTGACGTTTCGGGCCTAGACCCAACAAGCCCCACACCTTGTTATCTCCTATCACAAGTTAGTTCACTCCCCTCTGTCTATAAACTCTTACCTTCCCTGTGCTAGTTTAGAAACAGTCGCTAATAGCAGCCATTCACAAATCAATTCACAATGTTCCTGTGATGTCACGTTACTATATTTCTTTGCTACTATATCATGGTCTGGAGGTTCCATGCATTTCTGTCTCTGTTCCCAAAAAGACAAGACCCTGCTGTTTCTGCATTCTCTCATGCTGTATCAGACACTGCAGTCCTTGAGCTGCTTCAGAAGCTGCTCAAATGGATGGGGTGCAATTTGATAGGTCAGCGATCCTGAAAAAGCTTGCTATGTTTTGAATGAATAAGTCACTAATCTGAAAAGTTTCAATCATGTGTTCTTAAAGGAGTTTGGGTGGAGACACCAGAAGGTGCATGTAGAATGCAGGGGGCATACCAGCAGAGGCACTGGACATATCTAAAATGAAATATCAAGCTGGTGAACCTAACAAACAGGACGACGTGCCTGCCAAACAGCACAAGTCACAGAAAGTGACAGAGCTATGGGATCCCACAACGAACAGATCAGATCTAAGCTCTGCAATCTTGCACATCCAGTTGTGAATGGTAATGGATAATTAAAGAACTCACTGGGAGGAGGCAGCTCCAGAAATATCCCCATCCTCAAATGAGGGAAGAGGCTGGCACATCAATGCAAAAGAGGAGATTGAAGCACTCGCAGCAATCTTCAGCCAGAAGTTCCAAGTGGATGATCAATCTCGGCCTCCTCCAGAGGACGCCAACGTCACAGATGCCAGCCTTCAGCCAATTCGATTCACTCCATAGGATGTAAAGAAATGGTTGGAAGCATTGGATACTGCAAAGGCTCTAGGTCCCAACAACATTCAACAAGAGAATTCAGGAGTCACAAATTTGCTGTGCCCCAAGCAACACAACAATGACCAGATACATCAGTTATTAATCAAAGTGCAGGAGAAATCCAACCTGATCAATTACCATGTCATCGGTCCGCTCTCCATCATCAATAAAGTGATGGAAAGTGTCTTAACAGTGCTATCAAAGGACTTCCTGCTCAGCAACAGCCTGCTCACTGACACTCAGTCTGTGATCTGCCAGGTACACTCAGCTCCTGACCTCATTACAGCCTAGTTTCAAACATGGACAAAACAGCTGAATTCCAGCCTTCAAGAGAAAGTGACAGTCCTTGACATCAAGGCCACAAATGAACAGAGTGTGACATCAAAGGCCCTAGCAAAACTGGAATCAAGGAAAAACGCTTTGCTGGATGGAGTCAAACTTGGCACACAGGAAGATGACTATGGCTGTTGGAGGTCAATCATATCAGCTCCAGGAATCTCTGCATGAATTTCTTAGGATTGTGTCCCAAGCTCAACCATCTCCAGCTGCTTAATCAATGGCCTTCCCTCCATCACAAGGTCAGCAGTGGTGATGCTTGTTGATGGCTACACAATGTTCAGCACCGTTTGCAACTCCTCAGATACTGAAGCAGCCGGTGTTCAAATGCAACAACATCTAGACCATAATCAGGATTGGGCTGAAAAGTGTTAAGTTTTACAAGGCACCAACAGAATACTCCCCAAACTTGCCTGGATGGGTGCAGCTCCAACAACACAAGAAGCTTGACACAATCCAATACAAAGCAGCCTGCTTGACTGACATCACATCCACAAACAGCACAGCCTCCATCACTGATGTTCAGTAGCAGTGTGTAATATCTACAATATAGTTACTGCAGAAATTCAAAGATCCTTACACATCTTCCAAATCCATCACCACTTCCTTCTAGAAGGATCAGGGCACCAGATGCATGGGAACACCACCCTGACCTGGAAATATTTCAGCATTCCCTCACTGTCACTAGGTCAAAATCATAGAATTCCCTCCTTAACAGTGTTGTGGGTGTACCTATAGTGCATGGACTGTAGTAATTAAAAAAGGTAGGCTCAATACCCACCATCTTATGGGCAATGAGGGACAGGCAATAAATGTTGGATCAGTCAGCAATGCTCAGTTCCCACACGTGAGAAATAAAGGTTTACCATGGCTTTTCCCAGTTATGGAATAAAAGGACAGTCCTAGCAACTACAGCCTAGTTAATACAGCATCAAGTGGTGGGTAAGATTTTAGAAATATTAGTCATGAGTAACAAAGAAATGAACAGGCACTTGAAGAATTGAGTTAATTAAGTAGACAGCTTGAATTTCTAATAGGCAAACGATTCTTGACTAACAATTACATTTTTTGATGAAGTTGGTTGATGAAGAGAATGCAATAGATGTGATATGGATTTTAAGAAAGCATTTGACGAGTTGATGGACAATGGCTAAGGGAACAGCAGGGTCAATGACAACTTTTGATTACAAGAAAACAGTGAATTATGATGCATGGATAATTCTCACGACAGAGGATGGGAGACACTAGTCCAAGAGTCAGGGCAAAGACGACTTATTTCTTTGTTATATTGCAAATAAATTGGATATTAGAATGCAGAGTAAAATTTCAAAACAAAAATCTTGATGATACCAAACTTGGAGTGGTAAACAGTCAGGATGGAATTTAATTGACTGCAACATAATGCATATAGATTAGAACTTTTTAAAAATTCTTTTGTGGGATGTGGGCATTGTGGCTGGGCAAACATTAATTGTCCGTCACTAACTGCACTTGACAAGGTAGTGGTGAGCAGCCTTCTTGAACCCTTGTAGTCTATTTCATGTTAGTAAGCCTACAATGTTGTTCAAGAGGGAGTTCCAGGACATTGGCGTAGTGACACTGAACGAATGATGATCTATTCCCAAGTTAAAATAGCGAGTGGCTTCAAGGAAACTTGCTGCAGGTGCTGTTCACACCTATCTACTACCCACATCCTTCTATCCAGATGGAAGTGGTCAGGGATTTGGAAGGCGCTGTCTCGGTAGATTTCAGCAGTGCATCTTGTAGAAGTACACACTGCTGCTACCAAGCATCAGTAGTGTAAGGAATGAATGACTGTGGATGCAGTGCCAATAAAGTGGCTTTGACTTGAATGGTGCCAAGATTCTTAGGTATTGCTAGAGGACATGCATCCAGGCAAGCAGGGAGTATTCTATCATACTCATGACTTGTTTCTTGTAGATAGTAGACAGGCTTAGGAATCAGGTGGTGAGTTACTCACTGCAGAATTTGAAGCCTCGGACCTTCTCTTGTAGCCACAATACTTACACGGCTAGTCCTGTCCACTTTCTGGTCAATAGTAATCTGCAAAATGTTGATAGTGGGTGATTCAGCAATGGTAATGCCATTAGATGCCCTCATTAGATTTTCTCTTGTTTGATTATGGTCATTGCTTGGTACTTGCGACGTGAACATCACTTGCCACATATTAGCCTAAACTTGGACGTTATCTGCACCTTGCTACATTTGGATATAATTTGGATATGTTTCAGTATGAGGAGGAATAAATGGTGGTAAATCATCAGTGAAAATTCCCACTTTTGACCTCATGATGGAGGGAAGGTCATTGATGAAGCAGCTGAAGATGGGTGGACCTTGGACACAAAATCTCAAAGAACCCCTGCAGAAACATGCTCAAGCTGAGATGACTGACTTCCAATAACCACAATCATCGCCTTTGCTTCAAGGGAAATCATGTAAATTTCTCCAAGTACGCCATGTATGGCTTCAACCAGAGGGGGTTTCCCCCCTTGATCGCAATTCTTTTATGGCTCCTTAATGCTATATTGGTTAAATGTAATACCAAGGGCAGTCATGTTTACCTCACCTCTGGAATACAGCTGTATTATCCATGTTTTAAACGAGGCTGAAATGAGGTCAGGTGTTGAGTGGCCCTGATAGAACTCAAAATGAACATCAGCGAATAGGCAATTGATAAACACATGCTGCTTGATAGCACCATTGATGACACCTTCCATCATAGATAGCCGAATGGAAATTGAGATGCAATACCGAGAAGTACGAGGTAATGTATTTTGGGAGTAGGAATATGGAGATACACCCCAATAATGTTAATTTTCTGAAAGGGATGTAGGGAGGCATAGAGACCTGGGGGACTATGCCCAGAAATCTTAGAGGTTAGTTGATAAGATATACAGGACCTTTGGCTTTAAAAATCATAATGTTGCGTACAAATTGCAGGGAAGTTACACTGAACATTTATAAAGCTTTGATTAGGCCACAACAAGAGCACTGCATCCAATTCTGATTATGACAATTTAGGAAGTTCATTTGGGCCATTGAGAGGGTGTAGTGGAGATTTACCAGGAATGCAGGGGACTTTATCTACAAGGTTAGGTTGAAGTTATCTCCCTTTGAGGAAAGGAGATTAAAAGGGACTTGCAATGAACCTGAACAAGATTGCAAGAGAACAACGTCAGGTCCCTGACGTTAAGGCAGCAATTTATCAAATGTGGCATCAAGGAACCCTAACGAAACTGAAGTCAGTGGGAACTGGAGAAAGGGAATGTTAGAGTCTTAACTCGTACAAAAGATGATGGTTGTGGATGTTGAAGGTTAATCATCTCAGCCCTACGTCATCACCGCATCTCTACTGACTTATTCCTTAACTTACTTTCCAAACAAACCAGCTCTGTCTTTGTATCATCATAAATGCAAAGTGCCTCTTAGACAAGTTTAATATGTTTAGTTGTAGGGTCATACAGCACGGAAACAGACCCTTCGGTCCAACCAGTCCATGCCGAACATAATCCCAAAATAAACTAGACCCACCTGCCTGCTCCTGGCCCATATCCCTTCAAACCTTTCCTATTCATGTACTTATCTAAGTGTCTTTTAAACACTGTGGTCACATCCACCAGTTCTTCAGGATCTCACCAGATCTCAAACTTACTGCTACATAATGGTGCCTTTATTATGAGGTCACTAATGAATACCGACTTTGTTGCACATTAGAGGATCTAGAATAACCTAACTACTGCTGCCTCTACTCCTAGCTACTCTAAAGAATTGTCACAAAAACATTGTGAACTGATCCTTCAGGCTACCTTTGCCAATTTGTTTTGGCCAATATACATGGAGATTAAAATTGCCCACTATTATCGCATGTTTAAACTCCTTAATCTTTTCACAGAACTCAAATCAGCACTGAATCTCATACAAAAACTTTTGTGCAAAACGTCATCTAATCTAGGAACAATGGCATTTTGTAACGGATGTGCCTTGACCATCCCACACGGGGTGATTAATATGTACCATTTATACGCAATCTTTTTTGAAAGCTAGGAATAATGCATACAAAGGCAAAAAATTGTAGATGTAAACATGAATTACAAATTGAAAATGAAAGAAATCTAAGCAATATCTGTTCAGATAAATAATTAACATTCAATGTCAGTGAGGTCATCATAACTCCTTGCTCATTAAAAGTTCTCCTATTGAGTTTAAACATCTTCCTGGATATAACCAATGCTAAATGCTGTCCAAAGTATGAAATGATTCCATTGCTAGCAGTTATTCACATTTAATTTGCAACCCAGACTTTGCGCATCCACTGGTGCAACACTGGCTCCACAAGACCTGACCACAGGTTTAGATGAGATACTAAACTGGTACTTACTTGTTTAGCGCTGAAGACATTCTGGGCTCCCGTAAATCTTCAATGAGTTCAGGCTGCATTCTGTTATTAGAAAGTTACATTTTCAAACCAAAACCAGTTCAGAATCTTTGAAAATTTGAAGTTGTCAGCTTACTAGTTTACACAGAACTTGAGAACTACCAATAAACTGGACACTAACAATTAATGCAACATTGTCAATTCTGATGCCACAGAAAGAGAGGACAAGACAAAGAAGATTTAAGAAATTATATCTCTGTGTACGCTAAAATATTTGACCATGGTCTCTCCAGTTTCTTTACAGTACAAAAAAACATTTACAGAGAAAAACTGGCTAACTTAAAACAAAAACAAAGCAACAATTTTCTGCACCGGAACCATGGCTTTAAACTGGTAGGCAGAATGTCACTTATTTTAAACTCCCAATATTTTCTAATGAAATACTTTGGAAACAAATACATAAAACATGGACGAATGCATCCAAATTTGGTGATGATGAACAAAATCCATCAATTTCAACCTTACAACAAGAAGCGCGTACAATGAAAAGTGCTGGATAAACTCAGCAGGTCTGACAGCATGTGTGGAGAGAAAGCAGAATTAATGTT
Source organism: Ginglymostoma cirratum (assembly GCA_024137785.1). Lineage (NCBI taxonomy): Eukaryota > Metazoa > Chordata > Chondrichthyes > Orectolobiformes > Ginglymostomatidae > Ginglymostoma > Ginglymostoma cirratum. Next base: position 912,457 of record JAHRHZ010000145.1, read on the forward strand.
TTGAGTCCAGTGATCCATCTTCAGAATCATTCTGAAGAAAGTCAGTATGTTTATGATTAAGGGACGGAGGGGCCAGTGATCAGATGAGGCAAGGGCTAGAGGGAAAGAAGAAGGGTGAGGGGTCTAGCTGGCAAGAAGATGCCATTGGCAAGGAATGAAAGAGAAGTGGTGGATAGTGAGGGGTGACTGGGAAGGGGCTGATGACGAGGAGGCAAGAGGGTTGGCTCCAATGGTCCAGAAGCAAGAGGGAAGGGAGCAACAGTGAGAGAGAAGGAGCCATTAGCAAAAGGGCAATATGGAAGGGGCTGTTGGAGAGGAAGTGAGAGAGAAGGGCAAGGAGCAAACAGTGAAGGGTTAGAGGGAAGGGGCCAATGTAACAATTTTTGTTTAAAAAGGGAAGGAGACATAAAACTATATAGGACAGTTAGTGTCTGTTATAGGGAAAAATTTTATAATTTATTATAAAGGATGTAATAGCCATGCATTTTGAAAACTAAAATATGATCAGAGTCAGCATTACTTCATGCTGAGGAAATCACACCCAAGAAATTTACCGAAATTCTCTGGAGATTTAACAAGCCGGGTAGATAAAGGGAAACTAGTATAGTATTTTTGGATTTTCTGAAATCTTTTGATAAGGCGCCAATTACTAGATTACCTACGAACCCATGGTGGTGGACGTAGTAAATTAGCATATGTTAAAGGTTTGGCTAACAAATAGAAAACAGTATTTAGCTTTTTCAGGATGGCAGTCTGTAGGTAGTGGAATGCCACAGTGATCAATGCAGGGGGGCACTATTTATAGATCCATGCCTTGTCTGAGGAAAGCAAATGTAGTATGGCCAAGTTTACAGGTGACACAAAAATAGGTGGGAAGGCATGTAGTAAGCATGACACAAGAAGTTTGCACAGGGATACAGACAAGTTAAGCAAGTGGACAAAAACTTGGTAAATGAAATATTATGTGGGAAACAAGAGGCTAGAAGAAGAGAAACTGAATGTTATTTAAATTCAGAAAAAACTGCAGCAAGCTACACAACAGAGGGATTTCAGAGTCCTTGTGCATGAATTACAAAAAATGTTAGCATTCAAGTTCAGCAAGTAATTGGAAAGTAATGATACCCTTTATTTCAAAGAATATGGAATATACAAGTGGGGAGATTTCGCGAAAAAAAAACTAAACAAGGCACTAGTCAGATCACAGCTGGAATATGGCAAACAGGTTTCGATCCCACATCCAAGCAAAGACATACTGGCATCAGATCAGTCCAGAGAAGCTTAACTAAGGTGATACCACGCATAGATGGACTGTCTTATGAGGACAGGTTGAGTGATTGGGCCTCACTTCGTTGGAATGTAGAAGTACAAGAGATGACCCTAATGAAACATACAAAATTCTAAGAGGAGTTGACCGGGTAAATGTGAAAAAATTGTTTCTCCTTCTGGGAGTCTAGGACCAGATAGCTTCATATTAGAATAAGGGGTTGCACATTTTAGATAGAGAGGAGGAAGAATTTCTTCTCTCAGAGTAATAAATCTGTGGGATTCTTTACCACAGAGGGCTGAACAGGTTGGGTCATTAAATATATTCTAGTTTGAGATAGATTTTTAATCAGATTAGGAAGCAAGGATTTTAGGCAGCAAAGTGGAGTTGAAGATTATCAGATTAGCCATGATTTAATGGAATTTGCTCTGCCATTCAATGGGCTAAATGGAGATAGCAAGAACTGCAGATGCTGGAGTCAGAATCGATACATCGTGGAGTTGGAGGGTCAGGCAGCAGAGGAGTAGGAGAGTCGATGTTTTGGGCCTAGACCCTTCATCATGTCGACTCTCCTACTCCTCTGATACTGCCTGACCTGCTGTGTTCCTCCAGGTCCACACTGTATTGACAATGGGCTAAACGGTCTACTTCTGCTTCTGCATCTTATGACTTTAGGCATAGGGCTGACGGAGGACTATGGCAAGGGGGTGAACCACTTTATCCATCTGTCCTGACACTAAGGTCTGTCTAATTCTATGTGCTTCCCAGGACCCTAATGTTCATCATGTATTCCCTTATCTTGTATGTCTTCCAAGTGTATGACCTTACATTTATCGATGGAGTTTCTTCTGCCACTGATCAGCCCATTTATATCCTCCTGCAATCTATGGCTATCCTCCTCACTATTTACCACACACCAATTTTTGTTATCATCTGCGAACTTACTGATCAACCAACCTACATTCAAGTCTAAATCATTTATATAAATCACAAACGGCAAGGGGCCCAACAATGATCCCTGTAGGACCTGGTCAGATGCAGGCAGCGAGTTGGAAAACACACCTCAGCCATCATCCTCTGCTTCCTGCAATTCAGCCAACCGTGGATATAATTTGCCAGATTTCTTCAGATCCCATGGGCGTTTACTTTTGCTACCAATTTCCATACAGGATCATACCAAAAGCCTTCCTGAAGTCCAAGTAGACTGCATCGAAAGCACTATCATCATCTACAAACCTGGTCAAATCTTCCAAAAGTTCATATTGACCAGACACGCCCTCCCCTCAACAAAACCATTCTAACTGTTCTTGATTAATTCTTGCCTCTCCAAATGCTACTCCTTAGAACTGCTCCCAACAGTTTCCCCACCACTGAGGTTGGACTGACTGGCCTGCAATTTCGTGGTTTATCTCGAACTTCCTTCTTAAAGGGATTGAGTAGACTGGGACTGTACTCACTGGAATTTAGAAGAATAAGGGAGGATCTTATAAAAACATACAAAATTATAAAGGGAACGGATAGGATAGAAGCAGGGAAGGTGTTTCCATTGGCAGGTGAAACTAGAATTAGGAGGCACAGCCTCAAAATAAGGGGAAGCAAATGTAAGACTGAGTTGAGGAGAACTTCTTTACCTAAAGGGTTGCGAAACTGTGGAGTTGCCTACCTGGTGAAGCAGTTGAGGTTACCTAGTTGAATATTTTTAAAGCAAAGAAAGATAGACTTTTGAATAGTAAAGGAACTAAAGGCTACAGTGAGTGAGCAGGTAAGTGGAGCTGAGTTCACAAAAAGATCAGCCATGATCTTATTGAATGGTGCAGCAGGCTTGATGGGCAAGATGGCCTACTCATGCTTCTATTTTCTTAAATAATGGTACCACAATGGCTGTCCTGTTCTCCTTCAGCATCTCTCTAGAGAGGAAGTTTTTTTTTTAAAAAGCACCCCTGCTATTTCCTCTCCTGCCTCATTCAACCTGGGTTACATGTCATCTGACCTGGAGATTTCCCTGCTTTTAAGCCTGCCAGTCCAGTCAGAACATCTTTTGTCTGTGCTAATTTCTTTAATTATATCACAGGCCTTCTCCAATTTCTCTATCAATATCATTCCTCTCACTAGTCACTAGTAAATACCGACACAAAGTATTCATTTACAGCTCTACCACATCCTCTGGCACCATGCACAAATTACTGCTATGGTTCTGAATGGGTCAGACTGTTTCCGTCTTTATCCTTTTATCTTTAATGTACCTGTAAAATAACTTCAGATTTTCCTTCATCTAACCTACCAGTATCCTTTTGTGTCCCCTCTTAACTCTCCTGATCTCCTTTTTAAGTTCCCTCTTGCACATTCTATATTCCGTTCGGGCTTCTGTTATTTTGAGCCCTCAGTATCTGCCATAACCCTCCTTTTTCCTTTTATTCCAATGCTGTATATCCTTTGATATACAGTGTTCACAAGATTTGATGGTGCCAGTTCTTTTCTTCATTGGACGATGTTAGTCCTGCACTCTCTCTGTTCCCTCTTGAATGCATCCCATGGTGCTGAGACAGATTTACCTGAAGGTAACTGCTCCCAGTCCACTTGGGCCAAATAATATCTGATTTTACTCAAAAAAACAGCCAAACCCCAGTTGAGAATTTTGATTTCAGGCCTTTTCTTGTCCTTTCCCATTGCATTTGTGGTGGGGATAGTGACAGTGATCACTGTATGCAAATACTACCCTACTGATACTTCAACTACTTGGTTAGCATCATTACCTAAAATTGAGTTGAGGACCATCTCTTCTTGGGCTTTCTACATACTGGCTTAAAAAGATGTCTTGGATGCTTTTCAAGAATTCTACTCCCTCTAAACCTTTCACACTATGACTACCCTAGTTGTTGGGGAAGCCAAAATCCTCTATAACTGCCCTATTACTTTTATACTTCCCTAAAATTTAGCTGCATACTTGCTCTCTTATTTCTCTTGGGGCCGTCTCTGTTTGGAGGCCTATAGTTCATTCTCAGTAATGTGATTGTCTTATGGTTTTTACATTCTACTCATACGGCTTCATTTAAGGAGCCTCTGCTGTTTTCTCTTCTTACTGATGTAACAGATTCCCAGATCAAAGCTGCAACACTTGCTCCTCTTTCACTTTCTTCCATGTCTCTATATCCCAATATTCTATATCCTGGGAGACTGTGCTACCAATCCAACCACTCTCTCAACCATGCCTCAGTAGCAGCAATGACATCATATCCCCAAGTTTCAATTTGTACCTGGATGATGTGGGAACCGGTGGACCCCACTGTAGTTCATTGTAACCACATCTGTAGCAAGCTCTGGTTGCTTGAGGAACTCCAGCTCAGTGCTGATGAGCTGGAGTCTGTGCCTTGACACCGTGACACATCGTGGATGCTGTGTTTTAGGAGGCAGTCACACCCCTTAGGTTAACTACCTCAAATTCAGTCAGTGGTCAAGGACAGGAGGATATGACTATGAGCAAGGAAGGTAGAAGGATTCAGGAGGTGTTTCAGAGATAGTAGGAATTGCAGATGCTGGAGAATCTGAGATAACAAGAGATGGACGTAGAGATGGATGAACACAGCAGACCAAGCAGCATCAGAGGAGCAGGAAAGCTGACGTTTCAGGCCTAGACCCTTCTTCGGAAATGAGGGACGGGAAGGGGATTCTGAAATAAATAGGGAGAGAAGGGGAGGCAGATAGAAGATGGATAAAGGAGAAGATAGGTTGAGAGGAGACAGACAGGTCAAAGAGGCAGGGCTGGAGCCAGTAAAGGTGAGTATAGTGGGGAGTTAGGGAGGGGATAGGTCAGTCCAGGGAGGACGGACAGGTCAAAGGGGTGGGATTAGGCGAGTAGGTAGGAGATGGGGGTGGGGCTTGAGGTGGGAGGAGGGGATAGGTGGGAGGAAGGACAGGTTAGGGAGGCGGGGACAAGCTGGGCTGGTTTTGGGATGCGGTAGGGGGAGGGGAGATTTTGAAGCTCGTGAAGTCCACATTGATACCATTAGGCTGCAGGGTTCCCAAGCGGAATATGAGTTGCTGTTCCTGCAACCTTTGGGTGGCATCGTTGTGGCACTGCAGGAGGCCCAGGATGGACATGTCATCTGAGGAATGGGAGGGAGAGTTGAAATGGTTGGCGGCTGGGAGGTGCAGTTGTTTGTTGCGAACTGAGCGTAGGTGTTCCGCAAAGCGTTCCCCAAGCCTCCACATGGTTTCCTCGATGTCAAGGAGGCCACATCTGGAACAGCAGATACAGTCTACCACATTAGCAGATGTGCAGGTAAACATCTGCTTGATGTGGAAGGTCATCTTGGGGCCTGGAATGGGGGTGAGGTGTAGGGGCAGGTGTAGCACTTCCTGTGGTTGCACAGAAAAGTGCCAGGTGTGGTGGGGCTGGAGGGGAGTGTGGAGCGTACAAGGGAGTCACGGAGAGAATGGTCCCTCTGGAAAGCAGATAAGGGTGGGGAGGGAAAAAAGTCTTTGGTGGTGGGGTCGGATTGCAGATGGCGGAAGAGTCGGAGGATGATGCGTTGGATCCGGAGGTTGGTAGGGTGGCATGTGTGGTAAACCATTTCAACTCCCCCTCCCACTCCTTAGACGACAAGTCCATCCTGGGCATCCTGCAGTGCCACAACGATGCCACCCAAAGGTTGCAGGAATAGCGCCTCATTTTCCGCTTGGGAACCCTGCAGCCCCATTCTATCAATGTGAACTTCACAAGCTTCAAAATTTCCCCTCTCCCAACAGCATCCCAAAACCAGCCCAGCTTGTCTCCACCTCCCTAACCTGTCCTTTCTCCCACCTATTCCCTCCTCCCACCTCAAGCCCCACCCCCATCTCCTACCTACTCGCCTCATCCTGCCCCCTTGACATGTCTATCCTCCCTGGACTGACCTATCCCCTCCCTAACTCCCCACCTACACTCACCTTTACTGGCTCCATCTCTGCCTCTTTCACCTGTCTGTCTCCTATCCACCTATCTTCTATCTGCCTCCCCCTCTCTCCCTATTTATTTCAGAATCCCCTTCCCCTCCCCCCATTTCTGAAGGAGGGTCTAGGCCCGAAACGTCAGCTTTCCTGCTCCTCTGATGCTGCTTGGCCTGCTGTGTTCATCCAGCTCTACACCTTGTTATATAGGATTCGGGAGGTAATTCTGAAGGCGCTTCAGTCCTTGAGCTTGTCTAACAGGTTTGAGATACGTGCTGTGTGGATGAAAGCAGGGGCTGCAGCGAGGATGAGTAAACTCACCACAGGGAACCATCAAGAGTGGGGGGGGGGGGGGGGGGGGGGGGGGTGGGGAGAGAAAAGAGAAATGTAGTTAATCGTGTCTAGAAAAGTCAGGGGAAAGCTACTGTTCTTTCTGGCCAGGATAAAAAGTCCCAAAGGCTGTGTTGTTTGCCTCTGGCCAGGTTCAGAATCTCTCATCTGCAAAGAACTTGAAGGAGGGGAAAGATCCAATTTGAGGTCCACGGAGGTACCAACGATACAGGCACAAAGAGAAAAGAAGTTCTGCTGAGGGAATATGAGAAATTAGGGACAAAATTACAAAGCAGAACTGAAAAGGTAATAATCTCTGGATTACTACCCAAGCCATCAGCTAACTGCCAGTGGGTGAACAATGTTAAAGAGTTAAACGCATTGCTCAAACATTGGTGTGGGAGAAATGAATTTTAATGCATGGGATATTGGCGTCAATATTGGGGAAGGAGGGAGCCATTCCAATGGGTCAGACTCCATTTGAATTCTTGCTGTTCAGGTCTTTGACCACACTAATGAAACAAACCCACTACTACAGCAACGTGACCTTACTCAGCTCCTGTCTTCACCATCGTCTCATCCCTCAAGGTGTACAGATACGTTTTAAACCTTCTGCTGTGACCTCTCCATTTGAATTATGCTGGTGAGTCCTGGCAAATTGGACAACTTGGGTTATAACTAAACTAAATAGTGTTTATTTTTGGTTTTGGGGGGGGGGGGGGGTTGGCAGGGTTCAGTTGCATGTGAAATTAGAATCAAAGATAAAAGAAAAGATAGGATTATAGATTAGTGATGTAGTTGATTGTTACCAGAAAACAAAAGTAAGGGACAGGATGCGTGAATGTCATATTGTACCAAGAAACCATAAAAATGTAGTTTAATCCAATAATAGGAAAAAAACTTAAAGGTTTCGTATCTTAATGCAAAAAGCATTTAGAATAAGGCAGATAAACTGGCATGCAAAGTCAGGCAAATAAATATGATCTCATAGCCATTACAGAAACATGATTACAGGGAGATCAAAACCGGGAACAAAACATTCAGGAATATTTGGTCTTTCAGAGAGAGAGAGAGATGGAAGAAACGATGATGGGATAGCACTATTGGGAAGAAATAAATGAGGACAGTTGTCAGAGATGATCTGGGCTCAGATGATGTACAGTCCATTTGGGTGGAGGTAAAAGAAACCCAGCTAGAGTAGGAAGACATTGGTAGGAGTACTGTACAGACCCCCAACAGGGACCACACTGTTGAAAAGGTTATAAACCAAGAAATAATAGGACCATGCAAAAAGAGTAGAGCAATAATTAAGGGTGACTTTAATCTTCATGTTGATTAGGTCAATCAAATTGAAAAGGATAGCATTAGGCCTAGTTTCATAGAACAATGTATCACAGGCTCTCTTGGATCTGGTAATGTGGCAGGTTTAATAAGTTACCTCAAGTAAAAGATCCCCTTGGAAGTAGTAGTCACAACATGATTCAAACTGAACATTAAATTCTGAGTGAGAAACTTGGGTCAGAAACAACTGTAATTTCCTTTATTTAACTGAAGCAATGAAACGAGAACAGAGTTAGCTAAAGTGAAATGGGTGTCTAGATTAGCAGGACTGCAGTAGAAATTTAAGGAGATAATTCATGACTCTCAGCAAAAATATGTCCCAGTAAGAAGGAAAGATACTATGAGAGGGATAAACCAACCATGGGTTACCAAGGAAGTTAGGTGAGTATCAAGTTGAAAGAAAAAGCATTGAGCACATGTAGGAGGCCGAAGTCAGTGATAAACCCAAAGGCTAAGAAGATAATAAAGACAGGGAAAATAAATAATGGGGGCAAACCAATGAAAAATATAAAAACTGACACCAAGACCTTTTACAAACATATAGGAAGGAATAGAGAGAAGTCAAAGTGAATGTGGCCACCACAGAAAATAAATCTGGGAAGACCGTTTTGGGGAACAGCAGAGGAATTAAACAGATATTGTGCATCAGTGTTTACAGTGGAAGGTACTTTGAACATTCCAATTGTTACAAAGTTGTGTAGAGTGTGTGGTTCGTTTAGGAAATAAAGTGCTTTTCTAAACTTAGAGATTTATACAGGAAAACAAAAAAAGCGTCTGCACGTAGTTGAAGATGTACATCAAGTTCTAAAATTGAAACATGTATCAATTGGTTGTGTGATTGGTAACCTTAGGCTTGTTCTGATGTTTTGGCATCTAGCTGGAATCGGCTAATTAATTTAAACCAAGCACTTCGCCATTGAAAGCCAATTGAATTAAATCTGATGGTAGTGACATCCTTGGACCAATGCTATTCTAAGAAAAGTGAGACGTCATCCAAGGTATATAAGGAGAGAGTTTTTGAAATAAGAATTGGGGTGAGAACGAACCATCATCTGAGAAATAAGCACCTAGCTCTCACTAGAAATCGCTAAGTTCTCTATGAAAGCACCATCTTATCCATAAAGGTACCACGGCACTTCTAACTAACAGTCTTCACAGAGAAAACATCCCTGACAGCAGGATCAGGGGAAGAGAGGCGCTCATGACTGGAGAGACAATGGAGAAGCAAAGCATTTGGGAAGACACATTCTGTGCGAACTTTTAGAGACTAAAGTTTTAATTTTTTTTCCCCACTACTTGCATTATATAAGTGGAACTTGTGTTTATTGGAATAGCATATCAGTAGAATTCTGTTCAGTTTGGGAATGGTTAGGAGTTGGGGGGAATTGTTCGGTTTGTTAGTAGTTCTGTTAAATTGTTCATGGTTACGGTTAAATAAATAAATCGTTACTTGTTACCTATGAAGTGAATATCAGAGATCTTTTTCATTTAACCTCCCCTTCCATGTAGATTATAATAGATTATAGATTAAGCAAGGTGAGGCGAGCTTCTCTGGGTGTTTCGGGTTTTATTATCAGAAGGTGACCTCTACTCCCACCGTAACAGATTAGGGGCTTCTGTTTCAATTTTAATTATGACAGGGGTTCGACCTCCCCTTTCTAACACAATAATACTAAAGAATACAGGGGAGGGATTAAGTACCATCACTGAAGTAGCAGTATTAGATGAACTAATGAGCCTAAAGGCAGATAGATCTAGTGACTATAATTGCTTGCACCCTAGGATTCTAGTAGCCACCGAGATACTGGATGCATTGTTTGTAATTTTCCAAAAGTCCCTGGATTCTGGAGAAATACCAGAGGACTGGAAAACTGCTACTATGACATTCCTATTCAAAAAGGGAGGGAAGCAAAAAGAAAAGGTAACCATAAGCCAATCAGCCTAACATCTATTGTTGGAAAAGTTTTGGAATCAATTATGAAGGACATAATAGCAGAACATTTGGAAAAATAATCTAATCAAGCAGGTCAACATGGCTTCATGGAAAGGTAAACCGTGTCCGACTAATTTTAGAGTGTTTGAGATTTTCTCAAAAAAAAAGAGTGGATACAGGGGGAAACCAGTAAACATATCTGGACTTTCAGAAAGCATTCAACAACGTACCTCACAAAAGATTGCCATAAGAGTCCATCATGTGGAGGCAGTATATTGGTATAGATAAAGAATTGGCTCAGGAACAGGAAACAGAGAGTGGGGATAAAAGGTTCTTTTTCAGGTTAGGAACCAATGACCAACAGGACTCCACATGGATCAGCAACTGCTTAAAATATTGATTAATAACTTGGAGGAAGGAAGCAAATGTACTATAGCCAAATTTTCGGATGGTACTAAAATAGGTGGAAAGACAGGTTGCAAAGAGGGATACAAAGTTTACAGCAAGATATTGATCAGTTAAACAAGCAAGAAGTTGGCAAACCGAGTATAATGTGGGAAAGGGTGAAGCTGTTCAGTTTGGAAGGGAGGACATGAAACAGAATGTTATTTAAGTGGACAAAAACTGCAACACAAAAAGGGAACGGTGGGCATTCTGGCTAAGTTTGCAGGTGATACAAAGATAGGTGGAGGGACAGGTAGTATTGAGGAGTACAACGTGGGAAAGTAGGAGGTCATGCACTTTGGTAAGAAAAATAAAAGCATGAACTATTTTCTAACTGGGGAAAAAATTCAGAAGTCCGAAGTGCAAAGAGACTTGGGAGTTCTAGTCCAGGATTCTCTCAAGGTAAACTTGCAGGTTGAGTCTGTAGTCAGGAAGGCAAATGCAATGTTGGCATTTATTTTGAGAGGACTTGAATATAAAAGCAGGGGTGTACTACAGAGGCTTTATAAGGCTCTGGTCAGGCCACATTTGGAGTATTGTGTGCAGTTTTGGGCCCCATATCTCAGGAAGGATGTACTGGCCCTGGAGCGGATTCAGAGGAGGTTCACGAGAATGGTCCCAGGAATGGAAAGCTTAACATATGAAGAACGTTTCAGGACTCTGGGACTATACTCACTGGAGTTTAGAAGGATGAGGGGGTACCTAATTGAAACTTACAGACTACTGAATGGCCTGGACAGAGTCGATGTTGGGGAGATGTTTCCAATTGGTAAGACAGACTAGAGCCCGAGGGCACAGCCCGAAGAGTAAAGGGAAGATCTTTCAGCACAGAGATAAAGAGAAACTTCTTCAGCCAGAGAGTGATGAATCTATGGAATTCACTGCCACAGAAGGCTGTGGTGGCCAGGTCATTAAGTACATTTAAGACTGAGATAGATAGGTTCTTGATTATCAAGGGGATCAAGGGTTACGGGGAGAAAGCTAGAGAATGGAGTTGAGAAACTTATCAGCCATGATTGAATGGTGAAGGAGACTCGATGGGCCAAATGGCCTAATTTCTGCTCCTATGTCTTATGGACTTTGGAGTACTTGTGCATGAAATATAAAGTTAGTACACAGGTGCGGTAAGTAATCAGTAAGGCTAATGGAATGTTAGCCCTTAATTCAAGGAAGTTGGAGTACAAGAGTAGGGAAGTGTTACTGCAACTGTACAAGGTGCTGGTGAGACCACATCTGGAGTACTGTGAGCAGTTTTGAACCCCTATTTAAGGTAAGTTTTTTTAAAAAATTGGAGACAGTTCAGAGAAGGTTCGCTAGGACAATCCTGGAATGGAGGGATCGTCTTTTTGAAGAAAGGCTAAACAGATTGGGACTCTATTCAATGGATTTTAGATAAATGAGAGGTCATTTTATGGAAACTTACAGGATTTTTAAAAAGAGCTTGACGGAGTAAATGCTGAGAGGACATTTCTCTTCATGAGAGTCTCGGACCAGAAAGCATGGTCTCAGAAAAAAGGGATGCCAATTTAAAAGTGCGATGAGGAGGAATTTCTTCTCTAGAAGACTGAGTGTCTTTGGAACTCCTAGCCACAGAACGCAATGAGGGCATTGTCCTTGTATCTATTTAAGGCTGAGACAGATAGATAGATTGATCAATAGGGGAAATCAAGGATTATGGTAAAAATGCGAAATTTTTGGACCAGTCATGATCCTATCGAACAAATGTCCTACTCTTACTTCTCTTTCTTATGGTCTATACTGCCATTCTTTCACTGCCGCTAATCAAAATCCTGGAAAACCGTTCCCAAATCGCACTGACTGTATCTACACGTATGGTCTGTAACAATTTAAAGTAGCTCAGCAACACTTTCTCAATGGTAATTAGAGATGGCTAACAAATTCTGGCCCAACCAGCTTCAAGCACAGCCATGAGAGAATAACAAAACCTGTTAACCAGTGTTCTAGCTCCTACAGGGCTGCTGCATCTAGTTATGGGCACCACACTTGGGGAATAATAGACATTTGAGAAAGTTTGAAGATTCACGAGAATTGTTCCAGGAATGAGGAACTTAAGCTCTGTTGATAGGTTGGAACTGTTCTCCTTAAAAAAAGAAAAGTTTGAGGATTCTTGAATACCTCTATCAACTCCACAACAGGGCAGAGTAAATGGGGAGAAACCATTCTTATTGGTGTAAGGATTGTCAACCACAAGACACAGATTTAAGGCTAGCTGGTAAATGAAATAAATGTCAATATATGAGGAAAACTTTCTATGCATAAAGTGGTTAATATCTGGAATGCACTGTCACAGAGTGTGGTGGAGGCAGGTTTAGTTGAGGCATTCAAAAGTGGAATGGGCTGCTATCTCAAAGGGAAGAATGGTCAGTTATGCGAAGGTGATTGAGTGGCATTAAATGAATTACCCTTCCAGATAACGTGCAAAGAAACGATGGGCTAAATGGCATTCTGCTGTGTTGTAACCATTCTATAAAGTACATGAATCTGTATGGGAATATGCTTGTTCAAAGAGTGGCTGAAGCTGGCCCATGTTCAAAGCTAGTAGCACCTTGTTCTTGTGGTTTCTTCTCCTTTCAATGTCATCTGTTTTCATTCCAACAAAATACGATGCCTTATGGTATATTACCATGCAAGTACAATGAAGCCAAATTTCAGACTTCCAACACGGCCCAACAAGTCCTCACTGACCCTCAGAGTACTCCACCCAGGCCCATTCCCCTATAACGCATCTAATCTACACATCCCTGAACACTATGGGCAATTTAGCATGGCCGATCCATCTAGCCTGCACATCTTTGGACTGTGGGAGGAAACCTGAACACCCAGAGGAAGCCCACGCAGACAGGGGGAGAATGTGCAAACTCCACACAGACAGTTGCCCGAGGGTGGAATCAAACCTGGTTCTCTGGTGCTGTGAGGTAGTGTTGCTAACCACTGAGCCACCATGCCATGTACATCTCTTCTACAGTGCGACTCCAAGAATCAAGCACATTGCAGCACTTGCAAGATACAACCTATCTGGTGGAACGTATCAGCATAGAAGTCGATCAGAGATTTATATCAAACTTGAGGAAGCACCTGATGAATCACCAAGTATGCATGAGAAGAAATGAATGGTAGGAAAAAGAAAGAATCAGTCAGGAGACAATCATATGTTCCTGACATCTCAAATCTGTTCAGAGTCTGAAACTTTCTTTATTGGAGTCTATTGAATGAAGTCTAAACGGTATTGATTACAAAATAGGCTTTATAAAATGATTATACTCATATATAGAGTAATTTTAAGGCCATCAGAAGCATCCTACAAGATCTGGCGGTAACTGAAATATTCAGTGCCTCATCTATATGGTTTGTAAAGTTCATTGGGCTTGAAAAATTTGACGACAGTTTTGATATTTTCAGCATAATCCACAAGATTCCAATACATTGGGACTACTTTACTCAAACATTCATACTCCTAATAGAGACGCTTTGGACTTGGTAGTAGATTCTTGCCCAGCATCAATATGGAGGAGGATCAAATCGAAAGCGATGACAAAGGAATCACGAACCACACCACTGTGGTCAGCTCTACATCATGTAGGTAGAGGCAAACTAACAGAACAGTACATTGTTACAAGAGAAATGAACAAAGCTTTCAAGTCAATGCCACTTTCAATCCAATTTATCATTTTCTCAACTAACAGTACATGTGCAGAACTATCAAATTACAGCAGTAGAAATGGCAGTACTTGTACAGGAGCTAATATACGGCCCAATACAACCAAACGTTGTGAGATTTCAGTCCAAGCAGGTCCTTTAAGATAAGTGGTTCTCACTACTTGGCAGAGAAAATGAACCCATAAACGACATGCTTACTGTTCAAAAACTCAGGAGATAATGATGACAAAGATTCATGACATACATACAGAACCTGGTCTGATTCTGTGATGTCATGCGAGTGATTGGGATGAGCCAGCTGCCCCTTTTCTCTCACATGGCCTTTGCACTGACATTGCACATCAATACTTTCTTGCATTTTGGACCTGATAGCAACATTTGAGCAACACTACTTATAACCAAACAAAAAAACGTTGAGGATCTGTCACTAACTGAATACACCATAGTAATTGAGATATTCTCATCCAGAGATCTCATACAGAAATTAGCTTCCTATAATTCATTTCATATTCTAGATCTACCATTGATGGTGTACGCTGAAATGACAAATCAAACAAAAACGAACAAACCTAGTAGTTTATGGAGCAGACAACTATGTTTATATGGTCTCTGAATGTTCAGTTAACTGAACAGTCTGCTGTAATCGCTATCAATACTGCCGTTCGACTTCCCCAATCAGAACCACTCACAGGTTATTCTGAGATACCGTCTAATCAACACGTTCGGAGGTTAATACACGCGTCTGGATCAGGTGGAACTCGAACCCGGGCCTCCTGGCTCAATTCCACAAGAACCTTACGGAGCATCCTGACCCTTGGCCCCTCAGGAACCTCTCGCTCCATTAAACATCTTTGAAACACCTGAGCTGAGAACTATGCAGCAGAAAACAATGATCCTGGAGATGATGGCAATAATACCAATTAAGCCAGTTTGTTTGCCCTGCCCAAACCCAAGCAATATACTTATTTGTTGGAAATGATGACAAGATGATGGGATATGATGGCATGGGGGGGTGCATGTTAGGGGGTTGAGAGACAGAGAAGGCATGCAACATTATCAATACTCAGCATTATTTAACCCAAACTGTATACATCACCGCATAAAGATCCAGAGGACCCAAATTCTCGACAGAAAATCACGAGGGCTCTTCTTAAAATGGAAAAGTGTAAACTCTCGAGGCAAAACTTCTAGCTTCCGCAGGTCTTTTTTTTTCACCTGAGAAGACAGGCTCTCAACTCACCATCGACCATTCCTCTCACCTGGGCCAAGTACTTGACCGTTAACCGCCGACCTCCCCACCACGCGCCAAACGCGGGGCGACAGGCATCACGCCCACCCCAAACCCCATTGGCTCAGCGGCAAAGCGAGCCGAACTTCTGTTGGTTCAGGAGTCCCGTCACTCCACTACGTCACATGATATTCCCGCCACCCGCACGCAGACAGAAGAGGCTCGAGGAAGGAGCAAATCGCGTGGCTGAAAAATGAATACCCGGACGGGATCGGCACTCAGGTAAGGGTGCATGCACATCGTGCAGTAGGAAATGGTTAGATGCATAACATGTAGAGGGCAATGGCCTAGGACACAACATACAGAGAGTATAAGACATGACTATAAACATGATAAACACAAGTCCAGGTTGTGGAGGGTACTGGAGTTGCAAAAACATACAAAACATAATGAGCGTATGTACAGCATAAAATGGACATGTGCATAACTTCAAGAGGTAAAAGTGTGTGTGAATCATGAAGAAGAAATTTGGAAAAGAAACAGCGGAGAAATAATCAGAAGTATAACGCACAGAAGTGAGTAGGTGTACAATATGCAAAGATACCAGAATGGAATATCCAGATGAACAAAAGCTGAAAAAAATGACTAGAGAGAGATAGGAGAACATGGACAGTATGTTGAAGGAAACTGGAAGATTAGGAAGGGTGGTAAAGAAACTATTATTAAGATGCTAACCGACTGGATTAATACCTGGATTTTGAATTCATTAAAGTGAGTCACAGAGTGACAGTAACAAAACAAGGAATGACCGCATGATCTATGTCCAAAGTCATTCCAGGGCTCCAGTTAAGCACACAAGGGCAAATAATGCATAAGTTGGACACAGTAAACCTCTCACTCCAGTAATGCTTCTCTGAAGTATCAACTTGAGTTATCAGAGTGAATCTGGTGGACAAAAGAGATGTAACCTAATGAATTTGAACCCAAGTTTGAAGGATGAAAGGCCTGGCTTTACGTCATTGTCAAAGATTTATGTGATCTGCAGAGAAACTGAAGTGTACTGACACTGTATCAATGGTACAATTAACAACATCAATCTATCATTGAAAAATGGTACCATCTCGAAAACATTTTATTAGCTTGAGAATGTAGTGTCACCTTAAATACACTGGTGTCTTGTTGTAACCACTGATTAGCACATCACAGGAGATCTCCCAACAGTTTCAATCCCCCAACAGAACACTCTCAACACATCCTCTTAAAGCTGAGACTGCAACAGGTTCAAGAAAAGAAAAAAAGCCCAGTTTGCTGCCTGAGCTACACTCTGTCCTGGAGAACAAAAAAAAATGCTCATGTACAACATGTGAAAAGTAATTAAAAGCTATAGTATATATAGTTTTCTTTATATATTTCCCTGGACTGGCTTCCGGATTTCCTGATTTAACTACTTCTTATTGTTGCCATTTTCCATTACGGAGAAACAATTTTCACTTGTTGAAGCACTTCCAATTAATTAATGTTTCCAAAATAATTTAGTTCCTTGAGCATAAATACATTACAATAATGTGTTGAAGCAAGAAGTGCTTGCATTTTTTTTTTACAACACAGCAGAACACCTTTACAAAATGCTGCTGGCCCTTCAGTTTGTCAAGTGTGAGGAGAGGGAGAGAGAGACAACTCCAAGCTCTTTTGGAAAAGAATAGAAATTCATCACTCTAGATCTCAAAGATCAACCTCATTACCCCCATATCGCTTGCATTGTTTACTGGTGAGTTTCAGTAAAACCCCACAACATCCTCTCTATATTCTGCTTTGAAAGTCACTGAGTACTGGATAGATTTAGCCGAAATACTACTAACATCACTGCAACAATGAAAGTTGATTCTTCCTTAACACAATATTCCCTTCTTTTCCCTATCACACCAGAAACTCAACTTCTGTTACAGTCATACAAAAGAAGGCATCAAAAGCTGGAATACAACTGTCTCCTCTTCTCCCCACTACATTTGTGCTTATCTAGTTAAAAGGTAAGAACCATTAACCATTTTGTTTCACAAGACAAAATTCAAGTAGTCATGTGGCAGAACTGAAAAAGAAACATTATCAGTAAAAGTCAGCATCATCTGAATTTGTTGACCCTCAATTAGTGCACTTTTTAATTCATTAATGGGATGTGGGCATCACTAGCTAGGCCAGTATTTATTGCCCAGAGGGCAGTTAAGAATCGGCCATGTAGCTGTAGGTCTGGAATCACATGTAGGCTGGATCAGGTAAGGATGGCAGATTTCCTTCTCTAAAAGACATTAGTGAACCAGATTGGTTTTTCCTGACAATCTGCAATGGTTTCATGGTTTCACCATTAGACTCTTATTTCCAGATTATTATTGAATTCAAATTCCACGATATGCTGTGGCAAGATTTGAACCATGTCCCCAGAACATTACCTGGATCTCTGGATTAATAGTCAAGCAATAATACCATTAGGCTATTGCCTACCCCGAGATTTTATTTAAAGTGGGCTTTAATACTGTTGCGGTATATTCAGAATTCAGGTAGTCAATTTAGCCCCCTCTCCCTCCTCACTCCCACTTTCTGGCATGCATTCACAAGATCTGATTTGATTATTCTTTGAGACAAAGTGCGATTTAGTCTGCACCTTCTTCCTCTTAACTGTTTTACGGTGATCTTGAGACAGGAATTATTGGCAATGTAAAGCTAAAATATTAATATAAAAATAAACACTGTGGGTTTTGAGAGTACACTATGTGGTTAGCACAACCCCTGAGTGTGTTTGCTCCTCATTGACTTTTTAATCACTCCCTACCAATAAATATTTAGTAACAACAGCAGTGATGAACAAAGATATTCAATGTAATGCTCATACGTCCATTTTGTTGTGAGTTATTTCTTTGGATTCTGGTAAGGCGAGAATTTATTTCCCCTTTCCAGTTGCACTGAGAAGGAGGTGGCATCTGAGTGGATTGCTAGGCTATTTCAAGAGATAGAGAAATATCAAACCACATTGCTATGGGACTAGAGTTACATATAAACTGCGCAACAAATTTCCTTGTCTAAACTGACTCAATCAGTTGGATTTCTACAACAATCCCACAGCTTCATGATCGCTTGTACTAGGATCAGGTTTTTTATTTAAAGAAATTTTAAATGGAATCCAAATTCTCAAACTGCCATGGTGGATAGTGATCTCATATGCCCTGAATTTCTTCAGTTCGTAAACTTAACCACCACATAAATCATACATTTGAAACCAAATCCCTTGTTAAAGCAAAGCTATTGTTTGCTAATGGAATCATACATTGTAGAAATGAGATAGTACATAGGCCATATGGCCTATTGTGTCTGTGTTGGAAGTGTTGAATTGGAAGCCTTGTAAAGAAAATGCGTAAGTGGTGAGTCAGAAACGTGCAATTTTTTCCGTTTTTTCCCTCCTCAGCAATGTGTATGTGGTAACAGTGAAGCGTCTCATTGATAACTTTAAAAAAGCGAGTTCCCATAAAAGGCGGCCAGAGCCGGGAGTTGGTCTCTTGGAAGTGGGTCTTCTACTGCTGTGATAACAGAGCACTCCGGTTGGCCTTCATCTTCTCCAGCCTCTTTGTTAGATGACTGTTGCTCATTTCCAGCTCCTCGATTTTATCCTGTGCGGAGCGGACCTGTCAGGAGGCAATATCAAAGAACAAAGAAAATTATAGCACAGGAACAGGCCCTTCAGCCCTCCAAGCCTGCACCAACATGCTGTCCATCACAGCTAAAACCCCCGACCCTTCCAGGGACCATATCCCTCTATTTTCATCCTATTCATGTATTTGTCAAGATGCCCTTTAAAAGTCATTATTGTATCCGCTTCCACTACCTCCCCTGGCAGTGAATTCCAGGCACCCAGCACCCTCTGTAAAAAAAAAACTTGCTTCATACGTCACCTTTAAACCTTGTCCCTCGCACCTTAAACCAATGCTCCCTAGTAACTGACTTTTCCATCCTGGGAAAAAGCTTCTGACTGTCTACTGTGTCCATGCCCTTCATAATCTTGTAGACCTCTATCAGGTCGCCCCTTAACCTCCGTCATTCCAGTGAGAACAACCCGAGTTTCTCTAACCTCTCCTCATAGCTAGTGCCCTCCATACCAGGCAACAGCCTGGTAAATCTTTTCTGTACCCTTTCCAAAGTCACCACATCCTTCTGGTGGTGTGGTCACCAGATTTGAACACAATATTCCATATGTGGCCTAACTAAGGTTCTATAAAGCTGATACATTACCTGCCAATTTTTAAACTCAGTGGCCCGGCCGATAAAGGCAAACATGCGGTATGCATTGTTGACCACCTTCTCCACCTGCATTGCCACTTTCAGTGACCTGTGTACCTGTACACCCAGATCCCTTTGCCTATCAGTGCTCTTAAAGGTTCTGACAATTACTGTATAATTTCCATCTGTATTAAACCTTCTGAAATGCATTACCTCACATTTTCTGGATTAAACTCTATCTGCCATCTCTCTGCGCAAATCACCAACCGAACTATATTCTGCTGCATCTTATGATGCTCTTTATCGCTATCTGCAATTCCACCAGCCTTTGTGTCATCCACGAACTTACTAATCAAACCAGTTACATTTTCCTCCAAGTCATTTATGTATATTACAAATTGCAAAGGTCCCAAACACTGATCCCTGAGGAACGCCACTAGTCACAGCCCTCCATTCAGAAATGCACCCTTCCACTGTTACCCTCTATCTTCTGTGTGACAGGTTCACATGTGAGCAGCTTCTAAGTTGTTTACAGCTCCAGAAATCTAGCTTTTTACTCTAACTTGCCTGAATCAAAACTAAAGAAGTCTATTCTGATACAGGTACAGATCATTAAATTATCCTATCCACTTCTTCCCAGAACCATAATAGGATTTCCCTTGTCCTCACCTTCTGCCCCAACCAGTGTCCACATTGAACAGATGAAGCACCAACATTTATGTCACTTCAAGTGTGTTGCTACCAACAGGCACATCTTCCCTTTCCTCTTCAGTATTCTAAGGAACTGTTTCCTCATTACACTCTGGATTTCTCATCAATCACCCCAAAACCCTCCCATTCTGAGGTACCTTCTAATGCAAGTGCAGGTGCAACACCTGTTCTTTTAAACTTCCTTTTTTACCACCATCCAGGGTCCTAAACTACTCTTGCGTGTAGCATGTGATTTATTTTTACTTCTTTGAATTTAGTGTACTGTATTCGCTGCTCACAATGGGAGCCTCTGCAATAGGGAGACTGATTGCAGGTTGAGAATAGCATCGAAAAATACCTCTGTACAATCTGCAAGTGTAATCCTGCATTTGCAGACATCATCTTAGTTCTTTGTTCCACCCTGACCTCGCTGTCCTACACTGTTAATGAAGCTCATGAAATAGCACCTCATCCTTGAGGAAGCACTTGACAGCCTTTTAGACCGAGCATTGAGTTCAACAATTTCTGATTGTAACCTCTGCCTCCACTTTTTTTTATAGGTAGCTATTGGCAACACTACTACCACTCCTATATATACTTCTAGGCCTACTGATTTCTTTACCTATCCCTCATCACAGTGCCTTTGCACTGCCATTACTTTTGTCATTTAATCTCTTCTGCCTATTATCATAGATCATGCCTTTCATTTCCTGCTCTCCCCACTTTTTCCGTTTGTTTGCTTGAAACCTATTACATCTCAAACTTGACTTACAGTGGCATCAGCATCAGTATCAGTGAAGCCTCCATCACTATCCACATCCTGGAATTTACCACTGAAACTGAACTGGACTTGCCACATTGAATACTGTAGTTACAAGAGCAAGTTAGAGGCTAGGAATTCTCCCAAGAATAACTCACCTCACCTCCTGACTCCTCAAACTCTACCAACCACCCGCAAAGCACAAGCCAGGATTGTAATTGAATACTCCTCACTTGCCTGAATGAATACAGTTCCAACAAAACTCAAGAAACTCCCACTTGATTGGCACCCCAGTCACCACCTTCACCATCAATGCCCACTCTATACCATCTACAAGATGTACTGCAACATCACCAAGGCTCCTTCGGCAACACCTCCAAAATCATAACCTCTTCCATTTAGAGGGACACAGGTAGCAGATATGTGGAAACAACCAGCACTATTTCCTCTCCAAGTCACATACCATCCTGACTTGAAGTGATATTGTGATTCCTTCGCTGTTGCTGGTTCAAAATTCTGGACCTCCCTTCCACTCACACACTATGGGCTGCAGTGGTTCAACAGGCAGCTCTCCACCATCTATTAAAGAGCATGTAAGAATGAGGAATAAATGCTGGCCTAGCCAGCAACACTCACATCTCACTAAAGAACCAAAGGAAATATCTTTCAGTTCAAAAGAAACGTTAGGGACCTGAAGCATTATCTCTCTCTTTCCAATAATACTCAAGAAACTCCCACTTTATTGGCACCCCAGCCACCGCCTTCACCATCAATGCTGACTCGATACCATATACAAACCTGCTGTTATCACTTGTTTTTATTTCATAAAATCACAATCTGTCACAGTACAGAAACAGACTGTCAATACCTTTTGAAATTCCCACATCTAATCCCACTGTTTTGTTCACTTCCCTTACCTTTCCGTATTTGTTTTAGATTTTAGCAGATAACTGCATTTTTGAATGAGATTTCTACATTTTCAACTAGCTCTGCTAAACTAAAATTATCCTAAGCACCTGTTCATTTTTATTGTGATTTTCCTCCATTCATGATATTTCTTTTCCATTTCATCCACAGTGGAAACAACCTCTGGCTGTTTACCTTAAAGTAACCTTTGACCACTTTACAAATCTTTTCATGTCTGATGGCAACTGTGCCATTAATCCCACATCCTTGCATCCCCAAGAGCCAAGACAGTACATCCTGCAAGTCAAACCAGAACATTTCTTGTCTGTGTGACAGTGTCATCCAGTGAGGCATTGGAGGACTTTTGAGAAGATACAAAGTTCCAGATTTCACAGGTAGTCAGCTTAATGAACAAAAAAGAGTCAACAAATTATTTAAGATAACAAGCATGGGGCTGGATGAACACAGCAGGTCAAGCAGCATCATAGGAGCAGGAAAACTTGACGTTTCGGGCCTAAACCCTTCATCAGAAATGGGGGAGGGGAAGAGGGTTCTGAAATAAATAGGGAGAGAGGGGGAGGCGGATAGAGAATGGATAGAGGAGAGGATAGGTGGAGAGGAGGCAGACAAGTCGAAGAGGCGGGGATGGAACCAGTAAAGGTGAGTGTAGGTAGGGGGGTAGGGAGGAGATAGGTCAGTCCAGGGAGGACGGACAGGTCAAGGGGGCGGT
>JAHRHZ010000145.1:935049-959415 GCA_024137785.1 Ginglymostoma cirratum
GGGATGGAGCCAGTAAAGGTGAGTGTAGGTAGGGGGGTAGGGAGGAGATAGGTCAGTCCAGGGAGGACGGACAGGTCAAGGGGGCGGGATGATGTTAGTAGATAGGAGATGGGGGTGTGGCTTGAGGTGAGAGGAAAAACAGGTTAGGGAGGTGGAGATGAGCTGGGCTGGTTTTGGGATGCGGTTGGGGGAGGGGAGATTTTGAAACTTGTGAAATCCACATTGATGCCATTGGGCTGCAGGGTTCCCAGGCTGAATATGATTTGCTGTTCCTGCAGCCTTCGGGTGGCATCACTGTGGCATTGTAAATTATTTAGATTTTTTTTAAAAGTTCAGGCTTGACCACAGATAGCAGAAGAATTTTGGGGTAATTTATATTCTGCAATCGAGATCATTGAAGCCTCAGTCAATCAGTTTGCCTTACCTCTCTTTGGAGCTTGCGCTTCTCAGCTTTAAGTTCATCTTCTACTTTTTCTGCATTTTCTGCTGCTGTCTTGTAACGTAATACCTGGCTTTCAAGTCGCATAATCTGAAATATTGCCCACCCGCCCCCAAGAAATGACAAAATATTAAAAAAGTTTCCAAAGAAAGGCTGGAAAAGTGAATATACTCATAAACATCATTATTGACGATCGTGTTGCATAATGACAACCATCTCTGAGCTCCACGTAATGAGTTATTTGGCAAGAGGTTAGACCATTCTTGTGTGGACAAATACTGGCATGAGTAATGAGGTAAATTGATGACTTAGTTAATTTTAGGTGCTGAGAATCATGGGAGAATGGCAGCACCCTGCAAGGACTCTTTGCTCCTGGAAATAATGCCGTAGGATTTTTAAACATCTGCCTGAATCATAGGAAAGGCAAATGTGGCATCTCCTATATGGAAAAGGATATCTGCCATGTGGCATTTCAACAGCACAGTGTAATTGGGATTTTACACTTGGGTCCTTGAGTGAGCCACAACCTTATCTTTCATAAATTATGATACAAGTCATCCTTCCGCAATAGTTTCATAAACCAGGACTCTGCCTATCCCAGAAGTAACTGCACACTCTTCTGTTTAGCGTCTAGGTGAAAGCATTGTTCCGTCATATAGAAACACAGGATTTAGGAGTACTTTAAGATGATTCAGTCTGCCATGCCTGCTTTCCATTAAATAAGGTCATTAGCATCTGGTTGCAGTTTTAAATCCACTTTCCAACCTGTCCATATAGTGCTTGACCCCTTGACAATTAGAAGTCTATCTAACTGAGCCTTGCATAATATCAATGACACACCTCTACTATTTTCCCAACACAACTCTTAATTCAACTAAAAGATCAGAAAGCACAATAGCTTAGAAGGGCCATTCAGAAGGAGATTAAATGTATCGGTAGAGAGAGTCCAAGAAGAAGGAGTGTGCATCGGTTGCAGAAGAACACTAAACAAGTGGACAAAATCTACGGTGAAACAGATGGTCTGTAAACAGGATGAAATGGGTGGTAGATTTCTCAATAGATGAGTTTGTGCAAGGGTAAATGAGTGGATGAAGACTATGATATAACAAAGTTTACATTTGCTTTGGAAGGAATAGAACAAATGGGCTGAATGGTGTTTTCCATTCTATACTTTCTAAAGCACTCTGTTGTAGTATTATTAAATACTTACATTTTGTTCCAGCGCAGTTATTTCCTGTTCAGTTTTAGTGAGTTTAAACTTGTATTCACTGATTTGTCTGTTAGCATCTCCTTTAAAGAAAAAAAACAGTTACAGTAATCCAAGCCTGGAGTCAACTTTTAAGCGGTAGAGTCATAGATCATAGAATCCCTACAGCATGGAAACTGGCCCGTCGACCCAACAAGTCCACACCGACCCATGCCCCTGTAACCCACCTAATCTCCACATCCCTGAACATTACGGGCAATTTAGCATGGCCAATCCACCTAGCCTGCACATCTTTGGACTGTGGGAGGAAACCAGAGCACCCAGAGGAAACCCACCCGGCGAGAATGTGCAAATTCCACACTGACAGGCTGGAATTGAACCCGGGTTGCTGGTGCTGTGAGGCAGCAGTGCTAACCACTGAGCCACCATGCCGCCCCAAATACATGATGAAGCACTACAATTACATTAAATGGAACAGGTTGAGAACAGATCAAATAACTAAAAATTGGGGGCATCTAGGGTATGGCTACACCAAGAGTGGCTTGGCAGCAGCTGATCAGGTCCTAAATATCATAGCTGTTAAACTGTGTCTGTAGCAGATGGTGAGGGAACCAGCAATTGGGGAAATCATACCTGACCTCTTCCTTACCAATCTGCTGGCTGCAGATGCATCTGTTCGTGACAACATTGGTAACAGTCCTGTGGAAATGAGATTCCGCCTTCACAATGAGAATACCCTCCATTGTGTTATGTGGCATTGTCACCACACTAAATGGGGCAGACTTTGAACAGATCTAGCAACTCAAGACTGGGCATCCATGAGATACTGTGGGCCATGAACAGCAGCAGAATCCTATTCCAGCACAATCTTCAACATCATGGCCCAGCAAATTCCCTCACTCAATCATTACCATCAAGCAAGGCGATCAACCCTGGTTCAGTGGAGAGTGCAGGGCAGCAGCCAGAAGCAGCACCAGGCTTACCAAAAAATGAGATGTCAACTTGATGAAGCTACCAAAAAGGAATGCTTGTGTGCCAAACAACATAAGCAGCAAGTGATAAAGTGAACTAAGCTATCCTACGACCAAAAGATCGGACCTAAGCTCTGCAGTCCTGCCACATTCAATCATGAATGACGGTGGAGAATTAAACAAGTCACTGGAGGAGGTGGCTTCGAAAATATCCCCATCGTCAGTGATGGAAGAGCTCAGCACATCAGTGCAAAAGATAAGGCTGAAGCATTCCCAATAATCTTCAGCCAGAAGTGCCGAGTGGATGATCTATCTTGGCCTCCTCCAGAGGTCCTCGGGATCACAGGTGCCAGTTTTCAGCCAATTCGACTTATTCCACATGATATCAAAAAATTATTGGAGGCAGTGGAAACTGCAAAGAGTATGGGCCCTGACAGCATTCTGGTGATAGTACCGAAGACTTAGGAGTCATAGAATCATAGAGATGTATAGCATGGAAACAGACTCTTCGGTCCAACTCATCCATGCTGACGAGATATCCTAAATAAATCTAATCCCATTTGCCAGCGTTTGGCCCATAACCCTCTAAAACCCTTTTTATTCAT
Organism: Ginglymostoma cirratum; assembly: GCA_024137785.1. Classification (NCBI taxonomy): domain Eukaryota; kingdom Metazoa; phylum Chordata; class Chondrichthyes; order Orectolobiformes; family Ginglymostomatidae; genus Ginglymostoma; species Ginglymostoma cirratum. Next base: position 938,272 of record JAHRHZ010000145.1, read on the forward strand.
ACACCCATCCAGATGCCTTTTAAATGTTGTAATTGTACCAGCCTCCATCACTTCCTCTGGCAGCTCATTCCATACACTCACTACCCTGTGCATGAAAAGGTTGCCCCTTAGGTCCCTTTTAAATCTTTCCCCTTTCACCTTAAACCTATGCTGTCCAGTTCTGGACTCCCCAACCCCAGGGAAAAGACATTGTCTACTTATCCTATCCATGCTCCTCATGATTTTATAAACCTCCGTAAGGTCACCACTCAGCCTCCAATAGTCCAGGGAAGTAGCCACAGCCTATTCAGCCTCTCCCTATAGCTTAAACCCTCCAACCCTGGCAACATCTTTTGTAAATCTTTTCTGAACCCTTTCAAGTTTCACAACTTCCTTCCAAGAGCAGGGAGTCCAGAATTGCAGGCGGTATTCCACTTGTGCTCCAGAATGTGCCACACCTGTAGCCGATCTGTCCTGGTACAGCTACAACACTGGAATCAACTCAACAATATGGAAAATTGCCCAGATATGTCCTGTGCACAAAAAGCGGGACAAACCCAACCCAGCAGCTTACTGTATCAGTAAAGTGATGGAAGGTGTCATCAACAGTGCTATCAAGCAGCACCTGCTTTCAAGAAACAACTCGTTGACGCCCATCTTACGTTCTGCCAGGGTGTCTCAACTCCTGACCATAGTTCAAACATGGACAAAAGCACTGAATTTTAGAGGTGAGGTGAGACTGACATCCCTTAACATCAATGCCGCCTTTTATCGAGTGTGGCATCATAGAGCCCTAGCAAGTCTGGTATCAGTGAGAATCAGGGGACAAACTGTCTGCTGACTGGAATCATACCATGCACATTTAAAGATAGTTGTCATTATTGGAGGTCAGACGTCTGAGGATAGTACCATGGGCCCAACAATCTTCAGTTGCTTCATCGATGATTTTCCCTCCATCATAAAGTCAGAGTGTGCACGTGTATGTTTGCCAATATTCAGCACCATTCGTGGCTCCTCAGATATTGAATGAATCCATGCTCAAATGCACAAGACCTAGACAATATCTAGGCTTTGCCTGACAAGTGGTAATTAACATACGTGCCACACAAATGTCAGGCAATGACTATATCCAATAAGAAATAATCTAACCACTGAACCTTGACTTTAATAGTGTTACCATCAACATCCCCGGGCTTACCACTAACCGGAAACTCAACTGAGCTCACCAGATGAATACAGTGGCTACAAGAGCAGGTCAGAGGCTAGGAATATTGCAACAAAAAACTCAGTCCCCGAAACCTGTTAATCGTCTACAAGACGCAAGTCATAAGTGTGATAGAGAACTCCTCACTTGGCTGGATGGGTGCAGCTTCAACAACACTTAAGCTTGACTCCACCCAGGACAAAGCAAACTGCTTGATTTGCACCACATCCACAAGCATCCACCTCCTCCACCACTGACGCTCAGTACCAGCAGTGTATACACTGCTATCATCTATTAAATGAACTACAAAAATGCACCAAGGCTTCTTAGACAGCACCTTCCAAGCCCAGGACCATTACCATCTACAAGGACAAGGGCAGCAGATACATCAGAATACCAATACCTGCAAGTTCCCCTCCAAGCCACTCACCTTCCAGACTTGGAAACATGTCACTGTTCCTTCAATGTCGCTCGGTCAAACTCCTGGAGTTCTCTCCCTAACAACATTGTAGGTCAATCTATAGCATATGGATTGCAACAGTTCAAGAAGGCAGTTTACCACCACCTTCTGGGGGTCAACAGGGATGAGCAGTAAATGGTGGAAAGCCAGCAAAGCCCATGTCCCATGAGAAAATTTAAAAAAAAATACCCTTAGGCCCAATCATCATCTTCAGCTCCATCAATGACCTTCAGCCCATCATTATAAGATCAGATATGGGGATATTTGCTGATGATTATACAATGATCAGTTCTAATTGCCACTACTCAGACGCCCAGATGCACCAGCACCTGGACAACATTCATGCCTGGGCTGATAAATGGCAAGTAACCTGTGTCACAGAAGTCCCAGGCAATGATCATCTCTCACAACAGCGTTACCATTACTATTGCTGAATTCCCCAGCAACCAACATCATGGGAGTTAACACAGTCAATACAGTGTGGAGCTGGAGGAACGTTAGGCACGTTAGGCACGTTAGGCAGCATCAGAGGAACAGGACAGTCGACATTTTAGGTGGGGACCCTTCGCTGAACTGCACTAGCCATACAAAGCAGGTTAGAGGCTAGGAATTCGGAGGCAAGTAACTCAGTTCTTCACTCTTCATTGCCTGCCTATTATTTATGTAGAATAAATCAGGATTCTGATGGCATACTGTTTACTGGCCTGGGTGAGTACAGCTCCAAAAATACTCAAGAAGCTTGACATTAGACAGGACGCAGCAGCCCATCCACCAGCTTCAACATTCACTCCTTCCATCACCAATGTACAGTGGTAGCAGTGTACCATCTCTAAAATACACTGTAGTAGCTCAAATAGGCTCCTTCAACATGACCTTCCAAGCCTGTGATCTCTACCAACTAGGACAAGGGCAGCAAATGCATAGGATCGCCACCACTAGCATGCTCATCTCCAAGTCACACACTATTCTTCGTTGGAACTAATTACAGTTCCTTCATTGTTGCTGGGTCACAATCCTAGAACACTTTTCCTAACAATGTACGTACACCTCATAGACTCCACCTTTCAAGAACAATTAGGGTAGCAACTAAATCCAGTAACTTTGGAAGATCTCATGCAGAAGGGAAGTGTACGGTAAATGGCAGAACCCTTAGTAGTATCAACATACAAAGGGATCTAGTCATGCAGGTCCACAGTTCCTTGGAAGTGGCCACACAAGTGGATGAGGTGATCATTAAGACATACGGTATGCTTGCCTTCATTGGCCCTGGCTTACAGTATAAAAATTAGTAAGTCATTTTACAGTTGCATGGAACTTTAGTTAGGCCACAAAAATAGAAACTGCTGAAAAAGCTCAGCAGGTCTGACAGCACCTGTGGACAGAAATCAGAGTTAATGTTTCGAGCCCAGTGAGCTTTCCTCAGAACTGATGGTAGCTAACCAACTATTTTCTAGCTACAATCTACTATCTAGCTACAATGTGGAATGCACTGCCTGGTAAGGTAGTGGAGGCTAGAAACCTTATAACCTTTAAAAGATAATTAGATGAGTACTTCAAATGTCATAACATTCAAGGATATGGAATAAGTGCAGGAAATTGGGACTAAGGCATTTTTAGTGGTAGTAATGTCAATGCAGACTTGATGGGCTGATAGGCCTTTTCTGTTCTGTATGAATCTATGAATTGAGCAGGCACTGATCTTAAATGCCAGGAATCTGGTGTCACTGTCATGGTTGGTCACAGTAAGCAGAAGCCAATAGAGTTCACTGGGTTGGGACAACAGTGCAGTTCTGAGAAGAGTCATTGATAAAATGAACACAGGCTGAGATTGTATACATAGACACATACAGTTACACTGCACACTTACACATGTATGGTGGATGATAGGAAATCAAAGCTTACTTTGCATTTCAATCACTTGTACATCTGTCCCATTTTCCAAAATGGTGTCACCGGACTCTGCCTTTTCCACTTTTCCATTCTTGGTTCTCTCATCCAGTTGTGCTTTTAATTTTTTAATCTGATGTGAAAAAGACTGATTCAGTATGGAAGGAGACAAAAACTGCATAGGCTGGATCTGAACACAAACACGAAACAGCTATCTGGATCAGAGCTCTAACGGCTTCTGTCTCAATCTTAGATGTCACTTTCTGTTCCCTATAATGCGACATTCTGCTGCTTTCTTCATCGTTTGACTGGCTGTACTTTCACCTTCGCAGGCAGTAGACTAACAGCAGCATTCATACTGTCAACTCAGACTTGATTTGAAAACAAGCTCTGGGGATGCATTTGACCCATCACACTAACCAATGTGCAGAAATGTAAGAAACATCCAGTACAGCAAGAAAACCTTCCTTTGCTTCTTTATCCCCTCCTCTAGCTCAGCCACCTTTCCCTCTTACGTCACTCTCACTTTTACAATCTCCTTTCTCACTCCTTACCTCCCTATCCTTCTTCCATTTGCCACCCTTCCTCTGCTTCTCACGCCTGTCACTCTACCAACTTGGGCCCTCTCCCCTAATCAACTTGCCCTCACTCTTCTCCAACTTACACCTATGCCCTCTATTCTTTAAAGTCTCACCAGCCTGCAAAATCTCTCCTTTCTCTCCACTTGCTTCCCAACCCATCCCTTCCCAACCCGTCTCTTCTCCTCCCCCAGCCTGCCTCACTTGCTGCCACTTATCTGCATTCTCTGCCGCAGCTTCCCAACACACACACACACACACAGAGACACGTGTACACAGATACCTTACCTGCTCTAATAAGGCTTCTTTTTCATCTATTAACTTTTTTGTCCTAAAATCTGGAGAAGGAGAGAACAAACACAGCATTTTGTGAAAAAATCAGAAGTGAAATTCATTCAAGTTTAATAATAAACACAAGACTGAAGAGAATGAAGAAATGTTAAAGTTAGTGTAGAAAGTTGAATATTGGAGTTATTCACATACCACAAGGCACGGCAAGGGTCAGCCTAGGTTTAGTTCAACGTCAGTGTGATTGCTGGAACCTCGGACTGCGTGCAAACAGTCTAATCTTCCATTTTGTTTAGCATGCAAATTCTCTACGGTCAAACAGAACTGGAACACAAAATCTCATTATCCTTTTAACTTGGGGTTACATCAAACATTATAACACACCAGAGAGGGCGAGAACAAGCAAAACAGAGAGAGGATGTGAGAAAGAAATGGACTGAGTGACAGTGAAGGAAACACAAATTGAAAGAACGAGGAGAAAGAAAGATAGATGGAGACCAAGCTAGAAAGTGAGATAGTGGAGACAAAGAATGAGAGCAACAAGGCAAGATTAAGATAGAGACACAGAGATACAATGAAAGAAAGATGAAAAGAAAGCAACAGAGTAAAAGACAAAGCAAAAGAAAGTTACAGAGAAAAGGAGAGGAAGTCATGCAGTGGACTAACGTCAGCCTCATGCACTGACGCACAGTCCAGGGAGCAGCATTGCCCACCAAACGCGGGAATATTCGATGTTTAGTGATGTCACTGTGTCTGGTTACAAACTTCTGAGTTACGACTGGCTGGTATCAGAATATGAGATGAGGGGTTCCCTTGGTGTGTTATAACTAGATTAGTGCACTGTTTGCAGCCTGCAAAGTTTTTTTTCTAACAAGAGAAATACACACAATCATATTTAAAAGCTACACTACTAGTACAGTTAGTGAGTGAGTATACAGCTTATGAAATGACAAGCATAAAATGTAAGGGAGACAATTGTTACACCAGAAAGGAGTTACTGAAAATTGCCACAAAAAGAATTTTGCCTTCTGCAGTTCACAACTCTAAATGTTTTGTTGTGGCCAGATTCGTTGACAGTATAATATCATAATGCTCTGCTGATGAATGGTGCCTTACACAATGATGGGACAGGGATCTGTAAATTCTCATTCCTGCATCATGTCTGGTAACACCCCCTCCTTCCAAGCAATCTGTTTTGAGCCCTCCTCAATTTGATGCCCCTTAGCAATCTGAAAACTGACCCTCAGTTTACAAATGTACATAGGATCACAGAGATGTACAACACGGAAATAGACTCTTTGATCAAACTTGTCCATGTCAACCAAAATAAATTTAGTCCCATTTTCCAGCATTTGGCCCATATTCCTCTAAACCCTTCCTATTCATATACCCATTCAGATACCTTTTTAAATGTTGTAATTGTACCAGCCTTCACCTCTTCCTCTGGCAGCTCGTCCCCAACATGTACTACTTGCTGCATGAAAAAGTTGCCCCTTAGGTCGCTTTTAAATCTTTCCCCACTCACCTTAAACCTATGCCCTTTAGTTCTGGACTCCCCACCCTGGAGAAAAGACCGTGTCTATTTACCCTATCCATGTCCCTCATAATTTTATAAACATCTATAAGGTCACCACCTCAGCCTCTGATGGTCCAGGGAAAATAGTCCCAGTCTGTTCAGCCTCTCCCTATAGCTCAAACCCTCCAATCCTGGCAACATCTTTGTAAATCTTTTCTGAACCCTTTCAAGTTTCACAACTTCCTTCCTATAGCAGGGAGACCAGAATTACATGCAGTATTCCAAAAGTGGCCTAACCAATGTCTTGTACAGCCTCAACATGACCTCCCAACTCCTATATTCAATGCACTGACCAATAAAGGCCAGCATACCAAACTCCTCCTTCACTATCCTATCTATCTGTGACTCCACTTTCAAGGAGCCTTGCACTCCAAAATCTCTTTGTTCAGCATCACTCCCCGGGACATTACCATTAAGTGTCCAAGTCCTGCCCTGATTTGCGTTTCCAAAATGCAGCACCTCACATTTATCTAAATTAAACTCCGTCTGCCACTCCTCAGCCTATTGGCCCATCTATTCAAGATCCTGTTGTACTCTGAGGTAACCTTCCTCGCCGTCCACCACACCTCCAATTTTGGTGTCGTCTACAAACTTACTAATCATATCTAAGTGATGAAAAGCAGTGGACTCAGCACCAATCCTTGTGGCACACCACTGGTCACAGGCCTCCTGTATGAAAAGCAGCACACCACCACCACCCTCTGTCTTCTACCTTCGAGCCAGTTCTGTATCCAAATTGCTAGTTCGCCCTGTATTCCATGTGATCTAACCTTGATAACCCGTCTACCATGAGGAACCTTGTTGAATACCTTACTGAAATCCATATAGATCACATCCACTGCTCTGGCCTCATCAATCCTTTTCGTTCCTTCTTCAAAAAACTCAATTAAGATAGTGAGACATGATTTCCCATGCACAAAGCCATGTCTATCCCTAATCAGTCCTTAAACTTTCCAAATACAGGTAGTTCTGCTATAACTTGCGTTTCATCAACACAAATTGGCTGTAAAGCGATTGATCAGTAATGTATGCTGTTTGGATGATGTGAACTTTCTGCTGTTCAGGTACGGCGATTTTCTATGACACGAGGTCACACAAGAATGCAATTATCGTGTTATAGGAGAACTACCTGTACATGTAAATCCTGTCCCTCCGGATTCCCTCTAACAACTTGCCCACCACTGATCTCAGGGTCACTGGTCTATAGTTCCCTGGCTTTTCCTTACCACCTTTCTTATATAGTGACACCACATTAGCCAACCTCCAGTCTTCCGGCACCTCTAATAGAAACTTACAAGATAATGCATGGCTTAGAAAGGGTGGACGCTGGGAAGTTGTTTCCGTTAGGTGGGGATACTAGGACCCGTGGGCACAGCCTTAGAATTAGAGGGGGTCAATTTAGAACGGAAATGAGGAGACATTTCTTCAGCCAGAGAGTGGTGGGCCTGTGGAATTCATTGCCATGGAGCGCAGTGGAGGCCGGGACGTTGAATGTCTTCAAGGCAGAGATTGATAAATTCTTGATTTGCAAGGAATCAAGGGCTATGGGGAGAGTGCGGGTAAGTGGAGTTGAAATGCCCATCAGCCATGATTAAATGGCGGAGTGGACTCGATGGGCCGAATGGCCTTACTTCCACTCCTATGTCTTATGGTCTTACGGTCTCACGTGTGGCTATCAATGATACAAATATCAAGGACAACACCAAGCTCTAGGTCAACACCACCCATCTTCACCACTCTCCATTGTCTCTGAATTGGCTGATTGCTTGTCCAGTATCCTTTCTCCAGCTGAAGGTGTTGTCTTTGGTCCCTGCTATAAACTTTATCCCTCCACTGGCAACTGTAAGGCTGAACCAGACTGCAATCCCAGCCACATTTCTGTGTGCTCACTAAGACTACTCATTTCTACCTCTCTAATATCACCTCTCTCCAACCCTGCTTCAGCTCTGTTGTTGCTGAAACCCTCATTCGTGCTTTTGTTATCTGTAGAATTGACTATTCTAAACTACTTCTTGCCTACTTCCCACTATGTACATTCTATAAATGTGAGCTCTTCAAAAGCTCAGCTATATATCTTGTTATTTCCATCAAGTCTGGACTTTATCACCACCCACCCTTGTGCTTACCAACCTAGCCTGAAGCTCAGTTTAGCAACACCTCAAATTAAACACTCTCATCCTTGGTTTCAAAACTGTCCATTCCTCACAGTTTCCTATCCCTGCAATCTCCATTAGCCTTACAATTCACAGAAATATTAGCTGATTATCCCCACTTTTATGTTAACAATCATTGGTGGACATGCCTTCAGCCTCCAAAGCCCTAAATGCTGCAATTCCGTCTCTAAATCTCTCTGCCTCATTTGAACTTACCTCTTTGACATTTTGTTTGAAGTGGTTCTGTTTGCATCTTTGGTTGTTTTACAGTATCAGAGATGCTAATTAAATACAAATTGTTGTTGTTGACTGTGATATCCCTACACAGTAACAGGATGTAGTTGTGGACCTCCACACAGTAATGGGATTGGGTTCCGCGTTTGTCAACCCTCACAAAGTAATGGGATGGGGTTCTGTGACCCTGTGTCTCACACACCAGTGTTGATGGATATTCCAATTCAGCAGGCTTTGTTCTGCTGTGAATCCAAACAATGAACATGACCAAGGGAGTACTTAAAAGAGTCAATGAAGTCAGAAAGACGTTGAAAATCTTAGACCAGCTGACTGTGGCTAGGACTCCTTTCTGATGAAGCTGGTAGACAAATGGAAACATTTAGCTATGTTCAGGAACAAAATATGCAGGCACTGGAGTGTCAAATCCATCTACAGTGTGAGGCATTGAATAAGTGGGAATAAATTCGCCACCTGCTGTAACCAAGTTCTTCCTGAAGTGGAATTTTTACCCTCCAGTGAGTTTAGTGAAAGCACTGTTAAAAAATGAGCAGCATGCAGATTTTTGCAGATGTTATCTGTGATCTCAGACATCACATTGAGCATATTGTCAAACTACACAGTATTCAACATGCCAGGACATAGTAGTTTCCCTTCAGTTTCCCTTTGATATCTCAATTACCTGCTGAATGCCAAGTTTCTAACTGCCCCCTGGAGAAGGATAGGCAGTTAAATGTATACACCACGTACCCCCAACACCTTTTTCCCTCCTAGGCTGCAGTTCCATGGTGGTTGGTTGCCTTTCAGTACAATTTCTCACATGCCCATTTATTGTGAGTCAGTGGTGGAAGGCACAGTGGAGTATGTGACTAATGTATTGCAGCCGACCACCTTTCCTCAACCATCACGAATGCAGACACACACTTTTCAGCATTGGCTACTCATGAGAGCAGAAAGCTCAAGCAAGAAACAGTGCCCTTAGCAAAAATAGTGACACAGCAGCAGTGTTCTAGACTGGGCTAAGGATACAGGAGCAGCACTTGTTAGTCAGACTGCTTCTCAGAACAAGAAAGGGCTGGAGACTCTGAGGAGAATGAAGACTAAATTCCCTCCAGTCCAGGGGTATTGAACATCATGGAAGCAGATTGCTGCCATCTGCTGGAATGGGGCAAGATATGACATGAACTTCATTTGAAAATTATTATATGGGAGTTTGTTAGAAGTCCTAATTTTAATACAGGGGAATGAAGGACAATAAACTCACAAGACGCAATGAACTATTTTAATTCTGGGCCACATTGGTGGTGCTAATTAAATACAAATTGTTGTTGTTGACTGTGATATGCCTACACAGTAACAGATGGAGTTCTGTGGACCCCCACACAGTAATGGGATTGGGTTCTGTGTCTGTAAATCCCCACATAGTAATGGGATGGGGTTGTGTGTCCCTAGTATCTCCTACATCTTTGTCGAGGAATATTCAAATTGGGAGGACGGACTCCTGCCCAAGGCTGCCAGGAGTGGTATTCTCCACTGCTGGGGAGCAGGTGTACGGAGATATGGTGCAAATACACATACAGAGACACATACGTAAACACTTGGACAGACACATTCACAAATGAGTGCACAAACACCTCCACAAACACACTCACGCTTGTGTGGCACAAATGCACCTACTGTCACAAACTCGTATCTCCAACACACTAAGACCTGCTCTCATAAACTCACGCATAACACCAATGCACACACACCTCCACGTATACAACTGCTCACAGTCAAACTGGCGACACTTATACTGACATCTGTGCACGTTCAATCTTTTTCCAACATGCACAAAGATACTCAACTGCGTACATTCTTATGCTCACACTTGTGCACATACACACTTGTACATATATGCGTATACATCAACATAAACATAGTCATACCTTGCCACAAACAATCAAATGTATACCAATATCTATAGGAACACACTTACCTGCACACACAGACCTGCACCCATGTCTGCATAAGTAACTACCTCCTTAGCTGCACATAACCAGCACACAGATGCCTGTACACACAGTCTTGTGCACATGTGCCTAGCCATATGTACACACTGTGCACATGTACCTACACAAACTCTCAAATGTGCACATCAGAAAGCCTCTGCAGATATGAATAAGTAATTAAAAACCGGGGTTGACTTTCCTCTTCCTAGCCATTAGAACACTGAAGCTTCCTTTATGACCCCAACTCCTAACCTGGCTGAGACCAGCTGACTTAGAGCAAACTAGGCAAGTCCTAGTCTGTGTGGTTCAGCAGCATCTTGGCCAGTTACTAGATCAGCCATTGGTAGAACTGCATTATTCTGTATTTTGAATAAGAAAAAACTAGACTCATGAGAGTGAGGGCTCTTCTAAACCAACTAAACATACAAATGACTTTTTCTTAAAGATATGTTTACAAATTGATTGTGTCGTAATTTAGTATAAAGCACAGGTACAGAATGACTTCGAGCTCAAAAGAATTTGATCAAAATCATAATATGACCCTTTTATTCAGATTGCAGCTCAGTAATGTATTAGCATGTCATGTTTGCAATACAGTTGTTTTCAAAGGTAGTTTGAGGCACTCAATCCATTTGAAAGCTGTAATATAATGTTGAACACAGTCACCCACAGAATGGCTTGACAACATTCTCAAATATCCAAACACAAGGCACATTGACAATAATTGAATGATTTCACACACAGCCTGTACCACCTGAAATCACAGCCCTTTATCATCATTCAGAGCATCTTGCAGACCAACATAACCCTGTCCCTGTCAACTTATAGTGAGCTGATTTCCTAAATGGAATGGCCAAACATGAACGCACCACAGAATAGCAATTAGAGTATAGAAATAAAGTCAGCTGGGGTATAAACATAAATTGTACTTAGTCTGCAGTCAGGTATATCATAATATGCAATCTCTCACAAACACAGGATTCACCAGACAGAGTCAAGAATGGGCACACAAGCTAATTTTCCCTCTTAGTGACATAGAGCGCACTAGACAGGAGCCAGGCGTAGGAACACAAGCTAATTCTCTATAACTGTGAACACAAGACTAATTGGACAGGGATCAGAAGAACCCTGCTGGTTTTCCTATTTATCTAATCTTGGGCAAACTAGTTGGGGATCAGGAATATGGATGGGATACAGTCAATGATTCTCTCTTAAAATACTGTCCCCTTGTGTTGCAAATTGGCCATCATCACCCAATACTCCACTTCCCTTGCAAACTACACTCCTAATGCCAAGCTGTCTTTCCTGTCTAACATGCCTGAACATATCACCTCCAAATTTGTACCCATCTTTCCCGAATTCCACATTTGAATCTTCCAATTAAGATTCCAGTCCTACCACAGTACTAAAATTTCTGTTATCAAAGTTTCATTGATACCCTTTGTAGATGTGACAAAAGTAGATAGACCATACCTCTTCAGCTTTATTGACCTGATCAGCTTTTAATATGCTGAAAACACGGTCTTGGTTTTCACATTACACTTAAACTTCGGAGCAGCTCTCTCGACTCCTGCACTGATACGCATCCCCTCCTTAGCCACTGACTTCATCCCTCTCCCTGATGACTATCTGAGGCTGAACCCAGCTGCAGCAACCTCGGTTGTTATACTTGACCCAGAAATTAGTTTCTAATAACATATCTTCACTATTGCCTATTTCCAGCACTGCTACATTGCCTTGTATCTTCTCTTCTCAATTTAAATCTGCCTAAACTCTTAATTCATGCATATGTTACCTATGTGACTCTTCCAATGCACTCACAACTGGTCTCCCACATTCTGCCCTTTTATAAATAGACAACATTCAAAATTCTGCTGCCTGTGTTCTTACTTATCTCAAGTCCCTTTCCTGTATCTCCTTTGCTTGCTCATCAATGTGCATTGGCTGCCAGTCAAGCAATATCTCAATATTAGGGTTTCCATTTTTATTTTCAGGACACTTTATGGTCTCATCCTCCCTACGTCTGTAACTTTCTCCAACTCCTGAAATGTCATGAATTGTGGAATTATCTAGCTAAACATCTCCACCTCTCTTACCTCTTAAGTGCACCTTAAAACCTAACTCTAAGTTTTTGGCCCCCTGTCCCAATAGCAGTTTTTGTGGCCTGGTGTCATATTTTACTTTATTACAAACCCATGAAGCACTTTGGGAGGTTTTATAATGTTACAGGATAAATACAAGTTGTCGTCTCTGTACAACCCAGGAGTCCCTGAAGTAGGATGAGGATTAGGAAACTTAGTTGAATACAAGCCTATGTCACTGGACACAGATCAGGAGCAGGATCCCCTACTGACTTTCTCTACCTAACTCAGGATGTTGGACAATGGAAGCACCCTAAGTATTACAATATTATGCACTATTACTCTCCACACAAGACAGGAACTGATCCAAGGGCTCTCCAAATGTTCAATTCCACATTGGCCAATCGTATCCATTGAGAAATTAGGAGACATGTTGTGCATCAATTGTGCAATGGAGTTTATGTGCAAAAACATCTCCTGAGACAACATGTGAAGGACTCAGTGCATCAAGGAATTAAATTTCAGGCACAGAAAATGGTAAGTGTTGGAAGGAACTACCATGGCTTCAAGCTTCTATCTAATGCGCTGTCAAACAGCATTCACATGGCATTGTGGATCAACTTAAAACCAGCTGCCAATAACAAGCTATGAGAGATATGGAAGGGAATGTTTGAATGCTCTTTGATTGTGCTGTTCTAAAAAACTGAAAGAATAGACAAAATCTGCAGGTGGGGGCAGGCGATTGAAGATAGGATTTGGGAAAGTACGACTAAGTGTAGCTCAAATTCTAGTGCACATATCAGCTCATGACCAAATCCAAATCATATCATCAATGACAAATATATAACTTTATATTAAAATAACATTTCTGACAGTTCAATGTACAGTTTGGATTCCATAGTGCTATTTAATTTGTTCTCATGATAGCAAACAGTCATCTTTGTTTTTGCTTTTTCTCTTACCATCCTTTCCTGCTTCAATCATTGCTGGGTTTTGTTCCATTTCTTTGTCTGCTTGCTCCATGTTGTCTTCCCACATGCTCATGCCAGACTTAACACTTTGCCCCTTGTCCTGTGGTAGCTCTTCACTATGATCAGATTGTTGGTCGTTGCTGATCGCGCATTCATTTCTCTGCCCTTCCAGCTCTTCCCCCTGCCTGCCTTGCTCTCCCTCCCTGGTGTTGTCTCCAGTGGGTTTCATATGCTCATTGGGCTCTGTACTCATAATGGGCTTAGGTCCTGTCTCACTTCCAGAATCCACTTCTCCCCTTTCCACTTCAGTCTCAAGCACCTCCTTCCAATCCTGAGTTTCATCTTCTAATACCTTATTCATTGCTTCATCCCACTCAAACCTATCTCCTTCCTCATTATCGACATCCTCATCATCTTGCTCCTTCTCCACACCAGTCTGAGAGACTGGTGCATTGTCAGCCACACCTTTCGTTGTCCCATAGCCTGATGTCTTGTTTTGTGGTTTGATGCTGGTCACAGACATGTCCCTTTCCTCCGTTACAATGTCTTCTCTCTTTCTATCCTGCCTTTCTTTCCTGTCCTCTTTGGCTGCATCTTCTTTCAATTCCTGAAGACCTTTGACCTCAGCTTCATTTTCAGTTAGATCTTTGACCTCACTGTCTTCTTCAATCAGAGCTTTGACCTCACTGTCCTCTTCATATCCCACGCATTCACTTGCACTGGGGCTTTGGGCCTCACCTTGGACTATAGCATTCTCTGAAACCATTGCATTCTTTAGAGAATCTCGTTTCACATTCCCTTGTGCTACTTCCTCTGAATTTTCATTCAATTCATGCCTTTCTCTTTCATTGTTTTCTACAAGGTCACTCACAGCCCCTTCTGACAGCTGAGTATCTCCCTCAAATTCTTTATTGCTACTGTACTCTTCCACTGGTCCCATCTCTTCCCCATTGCTCACTGACAGATTTTCCTTAGCTGTAGCCTCTTCAGTTATTGTAGCCTCCTCTTTCGTTGGTGTTCCTTGGGCACTTTTGCTGTCTGTTACTTCATGAACATCCTCAATATTATTCTTTGATTTGCCCTTGTTAGTTTCTTCAAGGCTCTTGTTTTTGTTTTGTATTTGGTTCCCCTTGTCAATCTCTTGTACCACAGCACTTGCCAGCCCACTTAAATCACACACAATTTCTTCAAATCCCATCTTTTCCTCCATTTTATCCCTCCCTTTTTTTGTTGTTCCCACGTCAGGAAACACTCCTTCTTTTGACTCTTCACCTATGCTGACCTCCTTCCCCATTTCTCGCACAATTCCCTGAATGTTGGTGCAAAGTAGCTTCTCAGATTCCAGTATACGCTGGACCTCACTCTCGTCTTCTGTGCCACTGACCTCTCCCACCACTTCTATGGCACCTTTGGCCTCCTCCTCTTCTGTGGGCTCTATGACCTCATTCATCATCCCCTCACTGGGGATTTTGGTCTTCTCCTGTCTGGGATCTTTGACCCAGTCTTCCACCTCTTCTTGAGGACCTCTAAACTCATCCTCTCTGAGGCCATGGACATTATCCTCCTCCTCTTTGGCACATCCAGTCTCATCCTCCTTGTTTTCTTGTGGACTTTTCACCTCTTCCTTTCTGCAACCTTTGGCCTTATCCTCCTCTTCAGAGTGTTTGTCTTCACCATCCTCTTCTCTGAGACATTTGGCATTATCTTCCTCTCTGGGGTCTTTGACCTTGTCATTCTCTTCTCGGGGACCTTTAACCCCATCCTCATCCTCCTCAATGGGACCTGTGGTTTCATCGTTCCCCAATTCCTGGGGACCTCTGACCTCACCCTCTTCTTCAATCGGAACTTTGACCTCACTCTCCTCTTCACCAGATCCCATGCATTCGCTGGCATTGGGGCTTTGGTCTTTTCCTTCACCTTCACCTCTCTTGCCCTTGAACTCACTATTAACCACCCCAGGAACTAGCACCACCTCTTCACAACCTTCTATCTCAGTCTGACCTGCACTGTCATCACCTTCATTCTCTCTCTCTTCTTGACATTTGAGCTCATTGCATTTGAAACCTTTGATCTCATCCTCATAATTTCTAGGACTTTTTACCTCCCTGTCGTTCCCCTGATCAATTCCCTCATTTTTATCCCCTTTACGATCTTTGCCCTCATCAGGATCAAGGCCTTCGATTTCCCTTTCATCACCCTGGTTTTTGATGTGAGCCATATCCTCATTCCTTCTAAGAGTCCTAGCTTCACCAGTGTTTTGGACATTTTCCTTATCTTCTTCATGCCATTTGACTTCATCGCCTCTGTAACTCTTGACATCACCTATGGCCCTATTCTCAACCTCAACTACTGCTTTATTTTCCTCTCCAATCAGTGCCATTTCCTGAAGACAACTGGGTTCCAAATTACCTTCTAACTTTCCTTGGAGCACTGCCTGACTGGTTCTATCACCTTGTTCTGCACCTGGATCTGAGTTGACTTCATCCATGAGTCGTTCTTCCTCTACTCCCAGATGCTTCACTTCTCCTTCCTGTAAATCGCCTTCTGCCCTGCCTGTCGTAGTCGGTTCACCTCTCCAATCTTCTTTTTGTACAACAGGCTGTTTTACTTCATCACCTACGTTTGGATTTCTTCCCCTATTCAGATGACAAGTGACCTTTTCATATACCTCCACCTCCTGCTGGCATGTCTGTGTTAGTGAATAATTTTCCATCTCAGTTTTTTCTGCAATTTCCCCTACTTCTTTCTCCACCTGTTCTAAGGTTGTGCCCAATAGCTGTCCCCGTCCATCCCAATCTGTTCCTTCTCCATTTTTAACTTCGTCCTGTAGTGAGCCAGTCATAAGATTCACGTCCTCTCCACCAGACCTAGATTTTCCATTCTGACCAAGTGCGTTGTCTGACACACACCCTGCTTCTCCACTCACTGTGGCTACCTCATCGTTAAAATTCCCTGAACAACTCTCCTTTGTCGTAGCATGGAACCCAACCTCCCTCATAGCCTCCTGCTCCTTTCCCATCTCTTCACTCCCATCCAATTCCTTCTGTCTGACATGGACAACTTCAGCAGACTGCTCTTGCATCCCAGTCAAGTTATCCTCTCTCACCTGAATTGATCCTACTCCCTCTTGGGTGACCTCTTTTCCCTCGTCTCTCGATTCTTCCTGTAAATCACAACTACACAGGTGCTGCTGCAGAATTCCTACCGTATTTTCCAGCACTTGTTGCGCAACTTCTTGAGTTTCCTCCACAATGGGTTGATTGTCAGCTTCTGCCCCGTCACTGTCATCACACAGTACATCTATGTCATTCCTAACTTGTGGATACTTTTCCTTCCTCATCCCTCCATGTGATCTCGGGTCCCCTACTTCAGTCTGGCTTCTCTCATCATGATCAAGCTTCTGGTTTACCTTTTCCTGCATATGCTTCTCATTCACTCCAAGGTCACTCTCACTCTCCTCCATGTTACCACAGCATTGCATTCCTCCTCCAGATCCCAGGGTATGCCATATTTCCTCAGATACCTCTTTACCTCCAAGGCTTTGTGTGTCACATGCACTTTGTTTTCCATCGTCAAGATTAGCTGCAGCACGTTCTATCTGGTCAGGATCTCCATTATCTCTTACAGTCACTGCTGATGCTTCACCCTCAGTCAGTTCGTCACACTCCTCATTTAAGTCCTTTTCTTGCACATTATTCATTAACATCTCCCGATTCCCAGTCTCCTCCATTTGTGCATCAATTCCAGTATTCTGCAAGACTCCTCTTTGCTCAACAGTCTCCAAAATCTCATTCCTCATTTGCAGTGCGTGGCTTTCTCCTATAAGGACCATTGGAAGAGGTGAAGACATTATGTCCCCAAGTGAACCATCCACAATTATGAATTTCCTTCACAGTATTCCAATTTGCCAAACATTATAACATCCCAATTTCTTCAGCTGCCATTTTTAAAATACATGGTACAAAAAAAATTCCCCTGCAGCCTTCAAAAGGGACTTTCATGCTCTGTTTTAATACATTGTTTGAAGCTGAACAGAGTCAGAGAAATTAATTTGCTCCAATTTAAAAAAAAAAATCACATTGTAAACAGACCAAAACCAACCAAATTATCTTTAATTCAGGAAAGGAGGGGCAGAACCAGTAAATCACTTTCAAAGTCCACAGAGGCCTTGACCCACTTTGATATCTCTTTGCAAAAAAAGGAACTTGAGCTGTTGTTATTAGCAGGCAGGTGCCAGCAGGTGGTGATGTTGCTCCACATATAAAGCTGGGTGAAATCACATTGAGTGACAACCACCCATCCATCCCTTCCCTCCTCCCACGACCAATCACCCTCACCTCGACTTCAGTGAAAACTTGCCACAAAATGAACTCCCCGCCCCCGCTCCCAAACACACAGAATGAATGTAACATCCTTCCTACAACACCTTGTCAATGTTTCCTTCAAAGTGAAAGACGTGACAAAATCTATTAGTTACAAATGGTAGATTGACAGAGCCACCTCAGAACAGCAGTCTGCGATACTGGAACTGCAAGCCACCAGTCAGCCTAGGCAAGAAGGCCCTGTGTCCCTGTACCTATGCGAGATAGCTATGCCAATCCCTGCTCTCCATCACCTGCTTCGCTGTACCTTGTCAGCAGCAGTCCAACCACAGACACACCCAGTTCTGACGTGATTGCAGTTCCAAAGTCCCTATTGTTGATGGTTAAAGGCCCAGTTGAACAAACTTGGTTCTAGGTATTTATTGGGGTCCCAGGGGGATTAGGTGGAGGCAGATGTATATCCGCTCTGCCATTTAGGTATATGTTCAGTTACAAAGGTCTACAGCACAGGAAAAGGCCCATCCGGTCTGCATTGGTCAAAAATAGCCACCCAACTATTCTAATCTCATTTTCCGGCATTTGGCCAATAGCCTTGTATGCCTTGGCAACACAAGTGTACATTTGCCGCTGATCAACCCATCTGACCAGCCTGCCTCTCTATATACCCCTTAGTCTAAGGGTATCCTTTTCATTATTTACCACCCCACCGATTTTGTTATCGAGAATGTACTGATCAACCCTCCTACATTCAATCTAATATACCAACAGTAAGGGTCCCAATGCTGATCCATGTGGATCCCTACTGGACACAGGTTCCCAGTCACAGAAACACCCCCTGACCATCACCCTCTGCTTCCTTTCACTTAGCCAAATCAAGATTCAAACTGCCAAATTTTCTTGGATCCCACGGGCTCTTACCTTCGCTATCAGCCTGCCAGCCTTATCAAAAGCCTTGCTGATGTCCAAGTAGGTTACATCAAATGTGTTACCCTCATCTACACACCTGGTTACCTCTTAGAAAAATTCAACCAAGTTGGTCAGACATGACCGCTCCTCCTTAACAAAGGCCCAGTTGCTGGGTGAATAACAAACTATGCGGATCAGGCTGTGCCAGTCTGATAACTGCAAGAATCAGCTGACAGCATAAATATGTAACATACTGGCCCTTTATTATGACTATTATTAACTGACCTTGGCAGGCTTGATGGATACAGTGTATCAAACAGTGTGCTTGTACCTGTCTTGAGTAGAATTTATGGTTGTAGTGTAGCTTTAATCTGTATCTGACTCTACGCTGTACTTCCCTTGGGAATGCTTGAGGAAAACAATATGGATAGAGCTCTGTATCTAACCACTTGCAGTCTGTCCTAGAAGTATTTAATGGAGACAATGTAGAGAGAACTTTACTCTGTGTCTGAACCTGTGCTAAACTTGTCCTAGGGTTTGATAGAGACAGTGCAGAAGGAGTTTTACACTTTTGTAACCTTGTGCTGTATCTGCCCTGGGCAGTTCAGTATAACAGTTTAGGGGGATTTTACTGTGTATTTCTTGACTTGCTGTTGCAGGGCTTGATGGAAGAGTATAGATGGAGCTTTACTTTGAATTCCATATTATAACTGCACTGGAAGTGTTTGATGGGACTGTAAGGTGTAGTTTTACCCAGTATCGAATGCCATGCGATACACATCCTGGCAATGTTTGATGCAGACTATGTGCAAGGAGCTTTACTCTATATCTAACCCTGCACAGTACCTGCTCGTAAGATGCACCACTCTATCAGTTCTCCAGGGCAAAGAATATCACTGAATCAGTTCCCCAGGCCAGCTGTAACACCGAACCACTTTCAGCCATTTGTGGTGCTTCTTTCTATTAGATCCCCAATATACAGGCCCAGCTGTAGAATTAGTGGATTGTGAAAGAAAAGGTTAAGGTGCAAGTTTGCAAAACCCTATTACTCCCAAATGTGTGATAATCTTGTTTCACACCAACATGCTGCTTGACTCTCACCAAAACCCTCCCCTATCTCTTCCTTTTGCTTTTCTTATTGCTTTGCCCACAGTTCATTCAGATGTTGAGATTATAGATAAACTGGGTATGCTGTACATACCTAGAGGTCCATCATTGGAGCTCTGTGGCTGGGTTGCAGCTTGTGGACCTGTCTCAGCAGCCTCCGTGTGTGTACTGCCATCCTTCCTCACAGGTTCAGCCTCACCATTTGTCAACAACCCGTAGGCCTGGTATAGAAAATAAACCACGATTATAGGGTAACAGGAACTGGCCCCAATCCTTCCAGGCTGCCACAGCAAATAAGTTAAGAAGCCCGTGTCTATGTGGGTTTTCTCCGGGTGCTCCGGTTTCCTCCCACAGTCCAGGGATGTGCAGGTTAGGTGGATTGGCCGTGCGAAATTGCCATAGTGTTCAGGGATGTGTAGATGAGGTGGGTTAGAGGGGGAAGGGTCTGGGTGGGATGCTCTGAGGGTTGGTGTGAACTTGTTGGGCCGAAGGGGCTGTTTCCACACTGTAGGGATTCTGTGATTCTATGTTTCAATATTGAGCTTACCTGCTCATCCAGCACCTACATGATGTTCTCCAACAAGTGACTGCGAGGCGTGGAAATAGACCCCAGATTCCTGCTTTGTGTGAACCCACTGAACTAAGCTAAGAGAACAAGAGAAGTCCAACAACTGACTTTACTTCTGCTGAGTTCAAGAGGAGTGACATGATGATTCATCAGGGCTGATGATCCAGTGAAAGACAGGGTAGCTTCTTGAAGGGACGGTCCCCATGGGTGTATTTTTACCTGGAATTACCATTTTGCCTCACCTGGGAACTTATTCCTTGAAATAATTCAATTGGGATGCATTACTAGTATTTATAAATCTCCCAAACCCAAAATGAAGATGGAGTAGTTATGCAGCCTCTTCCTACCCCAACATATTGCTCAGGTTCTCACCTTGTCAAGCTTTTGGATTGTGTATATTTCCACACGCGATGGTTTCTTCCACTCCCTCGCCATCCACTCCATGTTTAAAATGCTGTTGGGCTGCTCAAATACAGGAAGCATCACTGCTGAGCCTGCCTGTATCTTCATCTCCTGGTACCGCAAAGCGGTTGGCAGAGACTAGATTGACTGCCTATCCCTGCCACTGAGGCCAACAGTATCACAACCCTAGATAACAAGCATGGGGCTGGATGAACACAGCAGGTCAAGCAGCATCAGAGGAGCAGGAAAACTTGACGTTTCGGGCCTAAACCCTTCATCAGAAATGGGGGAGGGGAAGAGGGTTCTGAAATAAATAGGGAGAGAGGAGGCAGACAAGTCGAAGAGGCGGGGATGGAGCCAGTAAAGGTGAGTGTAGGTAGGGGGGTAGGGAGGAGATAGGTCAGTCCAGGGAGGACGGACAGGTCAAGGGGGCGGGATGA
>JAHRHZ010000145.1:959815-995595 GCA_024137785.1 Ginglymostoma cirratum
TACTGGCTCCATCCCCGCCTCTTCGACTTGTCTGCCTCCTCTCCACCTATCCTCTCCTCTATCCGCCTCCCCCTCTCTCCCTATTTATTTCAGAACCCTCTTCCCCTCCCCCATTTCTGATGAAGGGTTTAGGCCCGAAACGTCAAGTTTTCCTGCTCCTATGATGCTGCTTGACCTGCTGTGTTCATCCAGCCCCATGCTTGTTATCTCGGATTCTCCAGCATCTGCAGTACCTTCTTTCCCCAGTATCACAACCCTGGCTGCCGATTGACGAATTAAGTCAATTCGAGTAGATACACTCTTGCACCTTCAAGAATCTTCCATCATTTGCACCATATCCCAGTTGATCCCAAATTCCTGTTGACACATCACCACTCAGCTCAGCAAGATGATAACCTTAGGCCCAGACCCTGGACAGATCCCTAATGCTGAGTCCATACCTTCAGTCTTTCCTTCAGCATGGCAACCTCCTCTCTGAGCTCATCCCGATCAATCCTGATGGCATCAGAGTATTCCTTCTGTCTTTCTAACGCCTAAAGGTTTAGTGACAGGAAGCCGATGAGAGAAAGAGAGAAAAGGAGAAAGGAACAATACGAGTAGAAAAGTCAAAGAGGAACAGAACTTGTGCGTACAGAATCCTGACAGGAGTAAATACAGGCAAGGTTCAGATGTTGGTTAAATAAAATATTAAATTTGACTGATAACAGCGCATAGGCTCCCATTGTTATCCCTTCATCAACTTTCGACAACTCCAAGTGACTGCAGTTTGACCACCTCTTGCCTCAGGTCTCCAGATGTGACCAGGGATAAAGGGCCTGCTTACCATATGAAAGAAACTATATGTCTCCAGGAGAGGTTACATGTGTGTTTTTGAGAATATAATAATACAACCATGCAGTCAGCATGGTTCAGTGAAAGGAAGATTGAATTTGAAAAACTTTTATGAGTTCTCGGAGAATGTAATGAGTGGGCTGAAGAGACAGTGCTTCTGGATTTCCAATAAACATTTGATAAAGTGCCACATAAACTGTTACTACAAAAGACAAGAGCTTATCGTGCTGGGATTTATTATGGGTAGAGGATTGATGAACTGACAGAAAACAGAGACTCGGGGTAACTGGGTATTTTCAGTTTGGCCAGAGAAGTGCTGCATAGATCAGTGCAGAGTAGTCAGCTATTTACAATTTATTTCAATGATTTGGCCCACAGAAGAGAATGTATTGTACCTAAATCCCACATCCAGAGTGTTAACAGCAGAGTAAACTGTGGGTGACTGTGATCCCACGCCCAGAGCATTGTTGGAAATTGGGGTGCCTTGAAAACTGTATTTTTTTTGTATTTACTGAGCAGCATGAGATTTTATTTAACAATAACACCAGTAATTAACTTGCAAAATTCCAGCATGGGAAAACAAATAGGAAGAATTATGAGAAACACGGAGGGCATAATGCAAATGGAACTAGCATCAACAATATAATCTGGTGCCAAACGTACCCTGTAATTAATGTGGTGTGTTTGAAGATTAGCAGTTTTAGTTCTTCAGAGAGAATGAAAACCAATGTTCGAATGGAAGTGAGCAAGGGGACAATGATCATCTGATGTCATGACTACTTGTCCCATGGCCATTGCTCAAGATAGTTCAGCGAATTGATTGACAGTGTTAGCTACCTGCCTCCAGAAATATAACAACAAGTCCTTGGGGCAGAGGGTGTTCTCATCAGTGCGTTCTCAGCAGGCAATTCTCAAACAGGTAGAGAATGTACCAGAATAAGAGAAGGAAGACCCAGGGAAGAGTTCCCTAACAGATTGACTAGATCACAGAATGCTCCTCCCACAATCTCAACAAGACCACACATTGTGCCAACAGCTTGTGTCCCCTCTGGCATCAGTGAACCATTTTCAATTGTCACGATTGTATACTTTCTTCACCTAATTAAACAATGTAACATATCTAAACTGCTGCTTCCTAAATTCAATAAACTATCAGAAAATTGGTACAGGTCATCAATTGCCTATATTAGGTAGATGAGAGTATAAATCCCCTAAAATCAACACTGTTAACAACTAAGTGAACAGTAGGTGATTGATCCCACACACTGATCATTAACAACTGAGTGTACAGTGGTTGACTGAAATTCAAACTCAGAACGCTCAGGCTTCCCATACCCCAATTTTCTTGTCCTTCCACTCCACCGTCTCCTGGAGGTCAGAGATCTCTTGAGTGCAGGAAGTCAGCTTCTGGTTCAACTCTTTGATCTCCTAATACCAATCCCGATCCAAGGGAGATGAAGGATTACAAAAGGAAGAAAGCAAGAGAGAAAGAGAACAAGTGAAAGGGAACTAGAAAGAGCAAAGACTAGAAAAAGCAGCATTAAAAAAAATGGTAGACCAGAGAAGCTTTTTGTATGCATTTACATTTAAACACTGTGTCAGATCAGTTAAAACATCCTCAGCCCTTGCATGCAATTCAACATAATCTTAGTATGGCTGGAATATACTGAATACACCTTCTGAATGTTGATATAGAAAAAACTCAATCATACAGAACAAGTGTTGCCAGAAGCCAGTCACACATTGTGCTGACTGACCTGACCTTAGGCTGAGTGAATAGATGTGGATTAACAATTGATTCCAGTACCCTTTGAAAACTGAGTGAAGGGTTTAGGCCTGAAACGTCAAGTTTTCCTGTTCCTATGATGCTGCTTGACCTGCTGTGTTCATCCAGCCCCATGCTTGTTATCGCAGATGTTGGTCTAGACTGGACTGCGATGCACTCCATAGCCTGAACAGACTGTTGATGCTCACATGGCAAGAATGGTTTATCAGGCATGTGTAGGGCATTACCAAATGCAGCCCTGATCACTACCACATACAGACAGGAGTCAGTGCAGTTGTTTAATTGGGAGAGGATAAGACCGGGGACATTGAGTGTGGTGGTAGCCGGGGAAAATTCAGCCTGAGGTGGTGTAAATCAAGCCCCTCAAGTCCTGGCACTGAGTCAGCATTTCATTTAGCTGGTGCACTGAGGGCTCATCAGGCTGTGCATATCGCTAAGCAACCAGCTTTCATCTGTCAACCTGATGCCAGTTGACAGTCTGGGCCCATCCTTGCGCAATTCACAATCTTCCTAACAAACATTCAGTAACTACCAATAACTTCCCAACCACTAACATGAGCAAATAGTTTGCAAAGGAAGACTGACTGACCCAAAAGGTTGGCTTGGAAACGCCTTCGCTCATTTCCACAGCGCAGGCCTCCGAGGTGGTGATGTCTTTTGGTCCTGTGAGCATCCAACACCTTACTGCTGAATGGGCTTGGTTAATCATGTGACATGAACAACAACATTTCACGTACCGCTAACATCTCTTCCCTCTCTTTAAGAGTCTCCTTCATTGTCTCAAACTGATGCTGCAGGATACTGTAGGCATGTTTCTGTCTGTCCAATTCCTAGCAAGAGAGAGTAAGAGATTTAAACTCCAATTCCCAGGTAGTCAAAAGATGCACTATCTACAACATCAATAACAGACTGTCCAGAACCCAAACCCCAATCAACAACATTGGCAGACAATTCCAAACAATTCAGCACCCACATGACAGTATGAGCATCTGTTGTGTATGCAATTCCTATTCAACAGACCAATATCATCTATACAGTGAATTAGACAGCAAAAGAATTTCAAAGCTTTACAATGATTTTATTGTTAATCTATAGTTAGCACGAATAACAATTTCTACCTTTCCCCATCTAGAAGCTAAAAGAACCCGAGCTCTGAAATACAGAGCCAGATTTTCAGAGAAGTGGCAATCTCATGCACATTGCCATTCCACCCCGTTCTTTTTTTAAGACAAAAGAGAGCTCCTCATTTCTGACTGGAGATTCTGCTCAGGACCACACTTCAGCTGGGACAGTTCTTTCATTGTTCCAAACTTGTCAAGGAAGGCAAACCACATCTCTTTCCATAGCAGTCAACTGCTGTATTCTGAAATTTAAAAGACTCAGACATCACATTTTGACAGCAGCTGCCAAAGTGAAGTACATAAGGCAAGTGTGATGTTAGGGTGCTGGGAGGGTAGGGTGGCAGATGGTAGGAGGTAGGGTGCTAGGTCAGTAGGATGCCAAGTGGGAAGGGGTTAGTGTGGCAAATGGGTAGAGTGCTGGAGTGCAAGGAGACAAGGTGGCCAGGTAAGTGATCCAACTTTCTGTATAGGTTAGGGTGGTGGAAGAATTCTGGTCTGGCAGGGATGGGGGTCCAGCAGTGGAGGTTTGGCGGGGGGCGGTGGTTCTGTCAGTTCCCTGTGTGGGTATAAATGGTCTGTGGGAGATGTAAATTTATGTGGAGACTTTTGGTGGTTCCAGACCTTGGATTGCCCAGCTGAATTTTCAATTTCCTGTTTTTTTTTTTTATTTTATTCACTCGTGGGACATGGATTATGTTGGCTGGGCCAGCATCTATTACCTGTCCCCAGTTGACTGAGGTGGTGATGGTGAGCTGCCTTCTTGATCCGCTGCAGTCCATGTACTGTAGATACTGCATACGATACATAATGTTGTCAGGGAGGGAATGCCAGGATTTCGACCCAGTCAACTGAAAGAACGGCGATATATTTCCAAGACAGAATGGTGAGTGGCTTGGGAGGGATCCTGCAGGTGGTGTTGCCCCCATGTATTTGTGCCTTTGGCCTTCTACATGGTGATGGTCATAGGGTTAAAAGGTGCTGTCTAAAGATTTCAGTGCAGTGCATCTTGTAGATAGTGCACACAGCTGCTACTGAGCGTCTTTGATGGAGTGATTGAATGTTTGTAGGTATGGTGCCATTCAAGCATTTCGGACGGTGTCAAGCTCTTTGAGTGTTATTCAAGCTGCATTCATCCAGGCAAGTGGAAAGTATTCCATCAATTCCTGACTTGCGTCTTGTGCACAGGCGTTGGAGAATCAGGAGGTGAGTTACTTGTTGGACACGTGCTGGATGAGGAAGGCTAGTATTCCTAGCCTCTGACCTGCTCTTGTAGCCACTGTATTTTTATGAATAGTCCAGATCAATTTGTGATTAATGGCAACCCTCAGGATGTTATTCAGTGATGGTAACACCATTGAAATCAAGGGGCAATGGTTTGACCATCTCCAATAGGAGACAGTCTATGTCCCACCTTGTGTGGCGTGAGCGTCACATGCCACTATTCAGCTGAAGCCTGAATATTGTCCAGATGCTGCTGCATTTGAACTTGGACTCAGTCACTGTGGAGTTGCAAATGGTGCTGAACATTGTGCAGTTATCAGCAAACATTCCCTTTTCTGGCCTTATGATGGAGGGAAAGTCATTGATGAAGCAGCTGAAGATGGTTGGGCCTGGGACACTATTCTGAGGAACACCAGCAGACATATCCTGGAGCAGAGATGTCTGACCTCCAATAACCACAGCCATCTTTGTTCAGAGTGTGCTACAATGTGAATTTTGCAGCGCCCCCATGCACAATCCCATCTACACTGGAAATGATGAATGTCTGACCAGCAGAAAATCCGGGTAATAAAGTCCAATGAGCATCACCTGCTCTCAGTCAACTTTGGAGTTGTTTCATTTGACCCTTAAAAGGTCCTGCACTTTTATGTTTGAATTGAGATCATTTCTCATACTTCTCAATCAGTCTAATAAATCTTTCCTCAGAGGACAATTCACCCAAGGGCAACAAGGCACGGACAATAAATGTTAGGCAGCCAGCGACACCCACATCCCACATATGAATAAAACAAAATCCCACCACCCCAGGAATTAGTCTGGTGTTCAGTTAGTTCAAGCAATTTACAGATTGCTGTCAG
The DNA here is from genome assembly GCA_024137785.1 of Ginglymostoma cirratum. Lineage (NCBI taxonomy): Eukaryota > Metazoa > Chordata > Chondrichthyes > Orectolobiformes > Ginglymostomatidae > Ginglymostoma > Ginglymostoma cirratum. The sequence goes on from JAHRHZ010000145.1 coordinate 965,632, forward strand.
TTAAATGTTAAACACTCTGAGGCAGTTTGCAATAGGTGCTACTTTACTAAGGCAGCTACTTATTATACTAATCTAGAGATTGATTAAAAACTAAAGCCCTATCTGTGAAACTGTGAACCTTCCTCATCCAGCACGTGCCCAGGAAATAAAGTCATCTCTGACACTGTTAGAAACTAGAAAAATATTTGATTATAAAGAAAGTTAAACTAAGAAAGAAGGAACTAAAGTCCCCTTAGTGAAATAATTTGATTAATTGAGAACCAGTATCTAGCCACCTAAGTTTAGGATTTCTTTCTTCTCTAGCATCTGCTTTAAACTGGTTATATCTATCCTAAGCCTTTTCTCACCTACAATTTTTGTAGAATGTACATTACCCACAAAAAACGATTGCTTATTTAATATTCTACTGGTATTGTTCCTTTGGTCTCTGTTCTATGTATTGTGCCCAAGATCTTAGACAAATAGATCTCCATGTCAACAGCATCAACAAGAGCCAGTTGCAGTTTCTAATGTGCTCTTCACCACTCTTAGCACTTTCCTCATCCTGCATTCCCGAATCCACCAACCCCCCCACCCACTGTCACCTCAAGCCAAGGGGCAACATTTCTAATTTTCTCCCATAAGGAGAATCACACATCCTCCTGCAATGCAAAATCCATCACCAAGATTTGCATATGAAACTTCACTAAAAATGGTCACCTAAGCTGGGAACTTCAGTATACATACTGGTTTCAATTTTTTTGAAGTTTTATGCATTGTGCAGTGTTCTCAATCTTCGGGATTTTCATGACTAGGCTAAGTTCCAGCATAGTAAAACACGCATCCAGTCTGGTCTGAATGCCTAATCAGTGCAACAACACTCATCAGCTGTTCCATCTCAACCTCCGTAGCAGCCCCATTTTCTGTCCACATCTGGTAAAGCTAAATGCAATTGAATTAACATTTTCTAAGTGAGAATCTTGGTATAGAATTATAATTGACTCACTCCGCTTAATTTCTAATCCCATATATTTGACTCCAGAGGTTTGATGCCAATTTTGAATTCCTTCCTATTTTGATTGAAAATCTTTTCTTCAAAGTTATTGGTGCTCTCCCCCATCTTGGGTCCATCTTGAGTTGTGAACTCAAAGTTAGCAGAATCACCCATCCTGAAAATACCATAACTATAAACGCATTTGTGCAATTTCACGAGCTTTCCCTCTACTCCTGGTGCTACCTTTGGGAGCTTTAAGAATACATTCGGCTCAAGCAGGTTACCCTAAAGAACATCACTGTGATAACTATACAGTTAAACTTTCAAGAAACAGTTGTTAAAACAGCTAAGAATATTTTCAAAGTTATCTTCTCATCTGTAGGAGAGTCTACCCTCATCTCCCTATAATTGAAACATTCCTTGAAGCCTCCACCTACCAATCTTTTTTGGTCCCATCTGATAAGGCTTATTTTGCATAAATCTATGCGGCAAGGCAGATTGATTTCTATCATCAATTTCTGAATGTACTCTTGAATTCTTTCAGGTTTTGTAACCATCTTAGTTTAGTTTTTTTTTTAAAATCACTCAATCTTCCGTTCTATTTGTGGGCACAAAAACCTCTTAATCATGAGCAATTCTACATTTATCTGTTGCCCAAGAAGGCTCTCTGTTGCCCATGCTACTCAGTTGCCTTGTCTGGCTGCAGTTTCTTTCCTTTCATTGAGATTTCTCTATACTACTATCAGAATATCGCTAGAAATCCTCTCCACAGTACCTGGACCTTTAGCCAGATTTATATTTTTCCGTAGACTTGACTTCGTGTCCCACTATCGTGGCCACCCTTAGACATTTGACTGCTGGCCCATAAGCAGCTTAAGAATGTACTTGGGGCAAAAGATGCTCACAAAATTACTTTTCATATTCTTCACAATCAGTACATGCATCAAGTATGTATTTCGTGAGATTTACATCTTGCCCTTCTGTCCAAATTATAGAACCCATGGAAATGCAAAGTATATGGTGCTTCACCGTCAATAAATTCTCCCAAGTTCTCAGAGTTCAAGAATTCATAAGTCATAACCACTATTTATGAAAAATTCACCTTTATAGTCTGATTCCCATGTTGTATGATGGAAGTTTTCCATGTCCAATAACTTTTCCCAATCCTTTCCATTTCCTGTGTTCTCTCTAAGGTAAACTATGCTTCCAGATAGTGATATAATGGCACAATAATTGCCCTAAATGTAAGACCCTATCTATTCATTGTGGGAGTTTAGTCTGCTGCCATTGGTTAAGACTACCTCTACAACCCAACCCCAGAGCCACTCACCTTAGTCTTCTCTTCATGCATCCTGTGTGTCTCTGCTAACTGTTCCTCCAGCTCCAGCAAACTTTCCCTTAGTGTGTCCACCTGGTACATGAGGTTGGTCTTTTCATTGTCCAGCTGTGCATTCGATACCATTGCCTTTTTGTACTTCTCTTCTACTTCGGCCAATGAATCCTAGATCAGGAGAAAAGCAATCATAAGAACACAAACACTGACACTGCAGGTCCAAAACTGAATCGACTAACACAACAAGGAGCAAGAGGCTTGATCCATCTGGGGTCAAGACAGAGTCTACCCGAAACAAAATTCCCAGCCTTTAGTCCCAGAAAATATTAACTTGGCCATTCAGGATTTGAACTGAGCAGAGTTTGACCAGTGGACCAGGCCTCCACGCTGATGCATGATCGGCTTCACCTGCAGCAAGGACGTTTGTGCATCAACACCCACCCCTCCCACATTCCTTCAGTTGATAGTTCCCACCTCCTCACAATCCTTCCGTTCATAGTTTTTACCTTCGACTCCTTGGTTGGTAGATTCCATACGGCTCCACCCGAGCTTTGAAAGGAAGAGTCCAACATTCTCCCCCAACCTCAGATCCCTTGGCTGGTAGATGCCCCAACCCACTCCTCAGTCAATATTTTCTACTGTGCCCCAGATCCAATCCACCTCACCCATCCTGAATCTTAATTGTCAGATTGTCCAAGCTCTCAAGATATTATTATGGACAATGTAACGTATATAATCCCTTATTGTAAGTTTGAATTTTTGAGTCAGTAGCATGTGGGATTTCTTTGAATGTTTCTATAAAACTGTTTTAAAATATGGCTATAAAAATGCTTACAAATTAATTAACTTCAAACGGTTTCTTGAGGCCCAGCTTTTGTGCACCGCCAATAGAGTTTGTCTACCTGAGACTGTTTTGTGACCCCCTGCAAGGTAAATAATGGAGCCCCAAAGTTTTTGGAGATTTCTAGAATTTGATTTTTTTTTTTAAGCTCAACGGAAACACCCATAACTTAGAGGGGGTGATTTTGGTTTTACTCTTACTTTGAGATTTGAGCAGCCGTGTGAAGTCCTAGGATGAAGATAGATTAAATGATTTGAACCTACTGAGATGTTAGGCCATAATACGATCATAAGAAATAGGAACAGGTGTAGGCCGTTCATCAGTCAATGCTGCTGTGTCATTCAATAGGATCATGGCTGATCTGACATTCCTCATGTCCACTTTCGTACCCTTACCCCTTGATTCCCCATTTGATCAAGATTCTATCTCAGCCTTAAATATACACAAGAATCTACCCCCACAGCATGCTGTGTCAAGGAATAACCCTCCGAAAGAAGAAATTCCTCCTCATCTCAGTCTTAAATTGACATCCCTTTATTCTGACAGTATGCCCTCTAGTTTTAGACTCGCCCTGAGGGGGACATCATCTCAACATCTACCCTGTAAAATCCCTTAACAATCTTATTTGGGATCACTGCTCGTTTTTCTAAATACCAGTTAGTGGAGTCCCAGCCTGTTCAATCTTTACTCATAAGACAATCTGACCATACCAAGGATCATCCTAGTGAACCTTTTCTGAACTGCCTCTGATGAAATAATAGCTTTCCTTAAACAAGGGGACCAAAACATCTCACATAACATCAGGTGTGGTCCCACCAGCAACTTGTACATTTGCAGTAAGGGTTTCTTACTCATATATTCCATCTCCCTTGAAATAAGGGCCGGCACTCCATTCACATTCCTGATTACCTGCTGTACTTACAAGCTAGCTTTCAGTGTTTCGTGGACAAGTACCCCAAGTTACTTTGTGTTGCAGCTTCCTGCAGTTTTTTCTCCATTTAAATAATACCCTTTTCTTTTATTCTCCCTTCCAAAATGAACAACTATACATTTTCCCACATTGTACTCCTTTACCAACAGTTTGTCCATTTACATAATCTGTCAATACCTCTCTATAAACTGTATCCCGCTTGCAACTTGCCTTTCCATCTGTCTATGTTCTGTCAAATTTGTAGACTACAGTACATTTGCTTCTTTCCTCCAGGTCATTAACATACATTGTAATCAGTCTCAACACTGATCTCTGTGGAACCCCACTGGTTACTGGTCACCAACCTGAAAAAGAATCCCTTATTCCCACTCGCTGTTTCCTGCCCATCGGCCGGTTCATAATCTATGCTAATATATTGCTTCCCCTGGGCTCTTATGAATTAAGCTTTTGTGAGGTACCTTGTCCAATGTCTTCTGGAAGTCCAAATGCAACACATCTACTTGTTGCCCTGTATCACTTGGGTCGAGACTTCTTCAAAAAGACTCTATTGAATTACTCAGATATGATTTCCTTTTCATGAAGCCATGCTGACTCCGCTTGAGTAGATTACGATTTTCCAAATGTGCTGCTATTACTTTCTTAATAAATGATACCAACGTTAGAAACAGGGACACTGGTGTGAGATACTGTACAAGTGGTGTTTTGGGACTAATGAGATTATACTTGGACTATAGGTTTAAAATTCTTTGAATATGTGTTACAAGTAGATAATTTGATTTCTTGTACCTTATTGTTATTGCATGCTTATGTTTCTGCGAGGGGCCACTTTGCTCTATCAAGGTTTCAATCTGGGATCTGACTTGCGCAGTAATAATATCAGTTGGGATCATTGTAGTATGCAGGGTGAACGGAGGGCCAGTAAGACTGTTACACAGATGGTGCAAGTAGAAATAATTCCAGTATAGACCATGGAAGGAGGAATTCCAATTTGGATGTCGGTCCTTCACCAAAAATTCTGCTTTGTATCAGCAGGAAGTTGAGGATAGTGTCGCAGCTCAAATTTATTTTACAGATTCAGAGAATGTGGGTGTTGCTAGTTGGGCCAGCATTTATTGCTCATCCCTCATTACCCATGAGATGGCGGTAGCAGTCTACCTCCTTGAACCGCTGCAGTCCATTTGGCGTAGGTACACCCATAATGCTATTGAGTAGGTCATTCCAGGATTTTGATCCAGCAAAGAAATGACGATAGATTTGCAAGTCAGAATTTCATCTTCCAGATCATCATCGAATCCCCACAGTGTGTAAACAAGCCATTTAGCCCAACAAGTCCACCCAGACCCGTCCCCTAACTCTGTCCCTGTATTTCCCATAGCTATTGCACCAAAGCTATATATCCCTGAACACAATGTACAATTTAGCATGGCCAATCCACCTAACTTGCACATCTTTGGACTTTAGATGGTTAGTTGTTGAGAGTTTGGAAAGTGCTATTTAAGAAGCCTTGGGAAATTTCTGTCGTGCATTTAGTAGATGATACGTACTGCTACTGCTGTGCACCAGTGATGGAGAGAGTGAATATTTGTGTATGTGGTGCCAGAGAAGTGGTCTGCATTGTCCTGGATGGTGTCAAGCTTCTTGAGTGTTGCTAGAGTTGCACTCCTCCAGGCAACTGGGGAGTATTCCATTATAGTCCTGACTCGTAGATGGTGGACAGGCTTCAGGGAGTCAAGTGGTGAGTTTGTTGTCACCAGTTATTCGCTAACAAGTATGATTGTCCACCTAGGAAATTCCGTGCCACTGGTCACGGGTTCAGTGGGTCTGCGTGGGTTAATGAGCCCAATCCTAGAACTGCCCGTCCGACCACACATTTGGCAGCTGTTTCCAGGGGGTGGAATTAGTCCTTAGCCTCGAGATCATTGGCATTCCTTTCTCCGGTTCCTTTTCCATCTTTCCTTTTGCCGACAGGTATTCTCACAGAATTGTGTCCCTTCATAGAGGCATTTCCTCCAAGTCAGTTTGTCCTGAACGAGGGTCCCCCACGCAGTGATATCTATGTTAAATTTCTTGAGGGAAGTCTTCAGAGAGTCTTTGAAACATTTCCTTTGTCCTCCTCTTATTCGAGTGCCTTCCTTGAGATGGGCGAAGCAGATTTGGTTTGGTAGTCAGAACTCAGGCATCCTAAGCAGAGTTGGTTTCAGATAATCATGGTCTTGATGCTGGTGCTGTTAGCTGCTTGAAGAATGGCTGATGTTAGTATATCTGTCTTCCCATCTGATGCAGAGAATCGGTCTCAAACAATGTTAATGGTACTTCTCCAAGGTCTTGAAATGGTGTCTGTACATAGTCCAAGTTTCAGAGCCATATAGAAGAGTTGAAAGGATGACTGCTTTATACAGAAGCATCTTGGTATCAGCATGGATGTCATGGTCGTCAAAGACTTTCATCCTTAGGCATCCGAAAATGGCACTCACAGGCAGTGAGTTATTCGCTGCAGGATTCCAAGCCTCTGATCTGTTCTTACAGGCACTGTATTTACATGGCTTGTCCAATTCAGATTCTCTTCAGTGTTAATCCCCAGCATGTTGATAGTGGGTGATTCAGCGATCATGACACCTTCCAACATTTTACCGATGATCAGGAATAGACTGATAGGGCGGTAATTAGCCAGTTTTGATTTCTTCTGATTTTCTTGTGTAGAACATACCTGGAACTACGCTGTAGTGGCAGACCTTGAGACAGTAATATACCTACAGTGTGGATCGTTGTTTTCAGTGAGAGAGCCACACAGAGCACAAGGTCTGGGTTCCAATCTCAGCTCTGCACTCTTTCATTCATCAGAAAAAAGTACAAGTTGGGGAAAGGAAGAGACAGTAGTTGGCTGGGTGAGGAAAAATAGAATAATGTCTGTCATGGAGCCACAGAGACTGTGTCGGGGACAGGATTACACCACAGTTGTGGAGTGTGTCACAGTCAAACTATCTGGACACTGATGTCTGGCTAACAAGACAATTAAAATACAAGATGGCTTCCAGAGGCTGTTCAACCAGGTATTGAGAGATAATCAGGATGATTGGAGAGTGTGAATGTGAGAGAGAGGGGGGAATCGTATAAGAATGGGAGAAAACACAAGCAGGGGAACTTGAGAGGATTGAAAAAACAAACAAAGAAATGATAAAACATGTTTCCAGGTGAAAGAGAGCGAGAACACTGGCAGAACTAGTTTAAGTTTAGCTTATGCCAGAGTGACTAAAACCTTGAATGGGTTCAGTACAGTCCATGCTGTTAATAACAGATGTGTCAGAGAGAAATATAGACCCCTGCTGGTTAATACTATGATGATGCACAGGCAGCTCAGGCAGGATCACTAAGGAGAGAAATTCACACTCATTCCCAAACTGGATACCTTCAACTCCTTCAGCCCTTCCATGTATTTTCCTTCTATATCCTGTATCTGATCCTTTAGCTCAAAGATTTCCTGGGGAAGAATCAGACAGCAATTTGAAATGAAAGAAAGAGGGAGGAAGAGAACGTGATATACACAGAGACCTAAAAGACAGGGACAGAAGGAAAGAAACGAGATGAGAAAAATGACAGAAAAGAAAAAGGAGAAAGGTGACGAAAGACATTCAGTCAGAAAGAGAAACTGAAACATTAAAAAAAAGTAAAGAGGGAAAGATAATAAAATAGAAAGGGTAGTGAAAGTCAGAGCAAGTGACAGAGACAGACCCACAGTGACAGAGAGAGACCTTTATTATTATTATTATTATTATTATTATTATTTATTCATGAATGTTACCATCACTGGATAGGGCCAGCAGTGGTTTCTAATCACTAGTTGCTCTTGAACTGAGTGCCTTTCAGACGGCAGCTAAGAATAAATCACACTACTCTGGGTTTGGAGTCCTATGTAGGCCAAACTAGGTAAGGACGACAGATTTTGGAGAGAAGAGAATCAGCTCAGTTTTTATAACAAGTGATGAGAGTTTCAGGGTCATCATTAGACCTTTTTTTCTAAATTTCTAGATTGTTTTTATTGAATTCAAATTACAGCACCTGCCATGCTGAATTTTGAACAAGATCCCTGGGACATTACCTTGATTTCTGGATTATTAATCCAGCAACAATACCACTATGCCATTACCTCCTCCATAGAATGACAGACAGAAACAGACCAATACAGCATAACACAAAGACAGACCCAAGTGGGTGGGCTCGAGGCAGAGAGCAGAGCAGGGACGGTTGTTAGACTGGAGATTGATGTGGACAGTCAGCAGGTTGCCAGCCCAGTCAGACCCTCTGCTGATCTACTGCAATGTAAAGTTTACCTGTAATTGGTTCATCCGACTGTAATGTTTATCCTTTAAACTTTATTTCGTATTTTCTAACTTATACTATGAATCTCCGAAAGGTAATGTAACCTTATTTTTATTTCTCTTTTTGTATCAAAGATATGTCCTTAGATATTTTGTACCTAAAGAAGGCGTCGTGAGGGGCGACATTGTCAACATTTCACTGTACTCCTGTACTTGAGTACACATGACAATAAACCCAATTCTTATTCTAAGAAGTGGGACCAGGATGGAGCCAGAGCATGAGGAGGACTGGGACCAAGCCAGAGCGCAAGGGGGCCAGGACTGAGGCATAGTGTGAGGGATCTCAACTTAGCCAGAACATGAGGAGGACCAAGACCAAGCCAGAGCAAGAAGCACAAAACAAACATGGAATGTAAGCTGGAGACAGGAACAGAGGGTAATTGAGGAAGAGGTGGAAGGAGACAAAGATCTGAAAACCCAATGGGAGTGAGACAGAAAGAGAAGTTGGAGTCACAGGGTCAGGCAAAAAGAGAAGAGAGGCGGTTAGAATCAGACAGATACAAAACATCGAAAAATCAAGAGAGGGAAAGACAACAAGGCTTCAAAGGGAGGAATACAGAGACAGTGGTACGAGAAGAAGTAGGTAATCAAACTAAATCTGTGGAAAATGAAGGCAGAGGGAATAGATAGCTAAACAAGCAGAGATAGACATGGATGCAAGAAGTAAAAGACAGAAATAGAGCAGCACTGAAAGAGACAGCCCTGTGAGGAAAGAAGAATGATGCAAGGTAATTCTACCACATACACACACATCTCTTGCCCAAGCTCCATGAGCAATGTGAGTAGACAAGAAGTTAACTCTACTAGCTGGATCACAGTCTTTGAAATGACCACCCCTGCATTGCTTCCTACCTTGATCTCTCGAATCGATCCTTCAGTGTCCATTGAAGTGGTGGTCTCTCCACTGCCTCGTCTTGATGAAGTGCCTCCCAGGGAGGCAAGGGTAGCAGCAGAGAGGCTTGAAGCTGCCCGGGAACTCTGAAACAGAAAATATGCTAATTAGCCACTAAGCAATCATGGGTTAAGGCGGTTATCTTATGAGGGATGGTTGGACACCGAGTCCACGTCCATTAGAGTTTAGAAAACTCTGAGGCAATCTAGTTGAAGCATGCAAGATTCAGGGAACTTGCCACGTTTGATACTGAAAGGATGTGTCCCAGTATATGAGAGACTAAGATGAAGATGAGGAGAAATCTTTTCTCTTCTCTACTAGGACCATGAACTTGTGGGATTCTCTTCCCCAGACAATGATGTGGATGAAGATCACTGAATATTTCTCTAAGGCAGGAGTAGGTAGAATCTTGACAAACAAGTGAGTCAAAGATTATCAGGGTAGGCAGGAAGGTAGGTTGAGGGCAAAATCAGATCATCCAGTAGTTAGCACTGCTGCCTCACAGCGCCAGGGACCCAGGTTCGATTCCAGCCTTTGGTGACTGTCTTTGTGGAGTTTGCATGTTCACCCTGTGTCTGTGTTGGATTCTGCCAGGTGCTCTGATTTCCTCCCACTATCCAAGGATGTCCAGGTTAGGTGGATTAGCCATGGTAAATCAGGGGTTATGGGAATAGGGTAGAGTGGCTGGGTCTGGGCGGGATGTTCTTCAGAGAGTCAGTGCGGACTCAATGTAGTCAGATGCGGACTCTTTCTGCAGTGTAGGGATTCTATGATTCTCTGATCTTATCGAATGGTGGAACAGGCTTGCAGGCCAAATAGCCTACTGCCGCTCCTATTTTGCACGCTCACACGCAAGGAGCGAACAATGTACTGTTGCCCAGAGCCTTTCCTCAACTTGTTAACATCCACTGCCAATAGTCCAGATATTGTGGCTCCTGCAGTTTGGTTTTCAGCAACTAAAGACAACAAGGACAGCGACAATTAGAGAGGCCCAACCAGAATCAATGTTTTGTGATATCAAATCAATGTTGAATACAATAGGTGCGATGTACATTAAAGACAGAAGCTGGAGATAAATGGTCATTCGTAACCTGTGATCATCACTCACTGTCTCTTTTCCTGTACCTATCCAGAGAGGAGTGATAATTTAGAGAGTTTCTATATCTACCCTGTGCTGTACCTGCTTGAGGATTTTTTGATTTTGGAGCTCTACTGCATTTTTTTATTAATTCGTGGGACATGAGTATTGCTGGCTGTCCAACATCTATTACCTTTCCCTAGTGGCCATTGAGAAGGTGCTGGTGGGCTGCCTTCTTGAACTGCTGAAGTCAGCACACTGTAAGTTGACCCACATTGTCCTTAGGGAGAGAATTCCAGGATTTTGACCCAGCAACGGTAAAGGAATGATGATACATTTCCAACTCAGGATTTGGAATGGCTTGGAGGGGAACTTGCAGATGGTGGTGTATCTGCTAACCTTGTCCTTCTAGATGGAAGTGGTTTTGGGTATGAAGGGTGTTGATAAGGTGAATTTTTGCAGTGCATCTTGCAGATAGTACACACTGCTGCTACTGAGCGTCAGTGGTGGGGGAAGTGGGTGCTTGTAGATTTACTGCCAATCAAGTGGGCTGCTTTGTCCTGAATGGTGTCAAGCTTCTCAAGTGTGGTTGGAGCTGCACTCATCCAGGCAAGTGGGGTAATATTCCATCACACTCCTTGTAAATGATGGAAAAGCTTTGGGGAATCAGGAAGTCAGTTACTCGTATCTGACCTGCCCTTGATGCGACTGTGTTTATGTGGTGAGTTCAGTTGAGTTCCTGGTCAATGATAACCCCGAGGATGTTGATAGTGGGGGAGTCAGTGATAGAAACACCACTGAATGTCGGGGGCCACTGGTTACATTGTCTGTTATCGGAGATAGTCATCACTTGGCATTTTGTGTAGTGTAAATGTTACTTGCTACTTGTCAGCCCAAGCCAGGATCTTGTCCGATTTTGTTACACTTGAACGTGGACTGCTTCAGTATCTGAGGAGTCGCAAATAGTGCTGAGCATTATGTAATCATTGGCGAGCATCCCACTGCTCACCTTATGATGGAAGGACGTCACTGATGAAACAGCTAAAGATGGTCTGACACCGAACACTACCCTGTGGAGCTCCTTCAGCTCTGTCCTGGAATGGAGATGATTGACCTCCAATAACCATAACTATCTTCCTATATGCCAGGTTTGACTCCAATCAGCAGAGCATTTGCCCCCAATACCCACTGATTCCATTTTTGCTAGGATTCCTTGATGCCACTCTTGGTCAAATGCAACCTTGTTGTCAAAGACTGTCACTCTCACCTCATCTCTGGAATACAGTGCTTTTGACCATGTTTGAACCAAAGCCGTAATAATGTCAGGAGCTGAGTGGCTCTGGCAAAACCTGACCTGGGTGTCAGTGAGCAGCTTATTGCTGAACAAGTGCTGCTTGATAGTGTTATTGATGACACCTGCCATCACTTTGCCTCTGATCAGAGTAGACTGAAGTGGCTGGTAATTGGCTAGGTTGGATTTGTCCTGCTTTGTGTGTACAGGACATCCCTGGGCAATTTTTCACATTGTTGGGTACATGCTAATGTTGTAACTATACTGGACAAACTTGGCCAAGGGTGCAGAAAGTTCTGGAGCACAAGTCGAAGGTATTATTGCCAGCATGTTGTCACGATCCATAGCCTCTGCAGTATCTAATGCCTGCAACCATTTCTTGATATCACATTGAGTGAATCGAATTGACTGAAGACTGAATCTGTGATCTTGGGGACCACTAGAGGAGCCCAAGATGGATCATCCATTCGGCACTTATTGCAGAAAATTGCTACGAGTATTTCAGCCTTATCTTTTCTACTGATATGCTGGGCTCCCCGATCTTTGAAGATGGGTACATTTGTGGAGCCTTCTCCTTCAGTGAGTTGTTTAACCTTTCACCGCTATTCACAATTGGATGTGACAGGACTGCAGAGCTTAGATCTGATCTGTTCACAGTAGAGTGGCTTAGCTCTATTTATCACTTGTTTCTTATGCTGTTTGGCATGCAATTAGTCCTATTTGGGAGCATCACCAGGGTGACACCTTATTTTTAGGTATGCCATGCTGCTCCTGGCATCCCTCTTGCACTGTCCATTGAACCCTGGCTTGATGCTGACATGGGAGGGCCATATGGAAAATGATTCCTGACTGATGAGCGTAAAATAGACAAAATGCTTGAAGGTAAAACAAGGTTCTAAATGGTCTGGCAAGATTAAAAGTAGATAAATATCCAGGGCCAGATGAAATGTATCCCAGATCGTTTATCAAGGTAAGGGACGAAATAGCAGGGGCACTTGCAATAATTTTCAATTCCTGTCTGGCCACAGAGGACTAGAGGACACCCACTGCATTGTCATTATTCAAGATGGATGCAAGGGATAAACCAGGAAACTATAAGCCAGTCATTCTAACCTCAATGGTAGGGAAACTATTGGAAGAAACTCTGAGGGACATAATTAATCTGCATTTGGAGAGGCAAGGATTTAGCAAGAACAGTCGCATGGTTTTGTTAAGTGGAGGACATGTCTCACCACCTTGACGGAATTTTTTGAAGAGTTGCCCAGTCGTATAGATGAGAGCAGTGCTTTTGATGCAGTCTGCTAGGACTTTAGCAAGGCTTTTGATAATATCCCGCATGAGAGATTGATGGCAAATGGTAAGACCCTGTGGGATGCAAGGGAATTTGGCAAATTGGATCCACAATTAGCTGTGTGGCAGGAAGCAAAGAGTGCTGGTTGAGGGGTGTTTCTCTAAACGGAAGCGAGTGTCTATTGTTGTGGTTTGTATGAATGATTTAGACATGAAGGTAGGAGAGTTGATAAAGTAAGTTTTCAGATGATACAAACGTGTGGGTTAGTAAATAACGCGGAGGAGAGCCTTAGACTACAAGAGGATATAGATGAGCTGGTCAGATGGGCTGATAGTGGCAAATCAAAATGTTTGGTGATGGACCGGGGCAGGACAAACAAGGCAAGGGAATACATGATGAACGGTAGCACACTGGAAAGCACCAAGGATCAAAGGGACCTCTGTGTGCAAGTACACCAGTTCCTAAAGGTGTCAGGACAGGTGGATAAAGTGGCTAAACATATGGGATACCTGCATTTATTCATCGAGGCATAGATTTTTGGAGTAGGGAGATTATGTTGGAACAGTATAAAACATTGGTTAGGGTACAGCTTGTGTGCAGTTCTGAAACCCGAATCAGAGAAGGGATGTGATAGCATTGGTGATAGTGCCAGGAGGCTTACAAGGCTAATGCCTGAACTGGAGTGTTTCAATTACGGAGGTTGGACAGACTGACGTTTTCCTTAGAGCAGAGGAGATTGAGAGGGGACGTGACTGAGATGTATGAAAGTATGAGGGATATAGATAGGATAGACAGGAATAAACTATTCAGAGTTAATGTTTCGGGTCCGGTGACCCTTCCTCAGAACTGGTTCCAAGGAAGGATCACTGGAACCGAAACGTTAACTCTGTTTTTTCTTTCACAGATGCTGCCAGACCTGCTGAGCTTTTCCAACAACTTTGTTTTTGTTCCTGATTTACAGCATCTGCAGTTCTTTCTTTTTTTTAAATTTAAGAATAAACTATTCCCCTCAATGGAAGGATCAATAACCAGGGGGCAAAGATTTACGGTAAATGGCAGAAGATTTGGAGATATGAGGAAATACTTTTTCACCCAGAAGTGGTGAGAATCTGGAACTCACTGCACATTTGGGTGGTAGAGGCAGAGATCCTTATAACATTCAAGAAGTGTTTAACTGTGCATTTGCAATGCCAAGGCATACAAGACTCTGGGCCAAGTGCTGGAAAATGGATTGGAATAGTTGGCTGTTTGCTTTTGACCATTGTGGACGTGATTGGCTAAACATCCTTGAGATTTCAGACTCAGCACCCGAATAAAAGCATGGAACTGTCATTCAGCTGTCTGGGGTATTCTGCTGTTATCGAGCAGCCTTTCAATCCCAACAGAATTGCAAGTGATCTGTGCGGAGACTGTGATTATAAGTGAATGGTTCCTGAAGTCTAGGGGATGGCAGACACATAAGGGCAGTAATCTTTACCGCCCCATTAGTTGCTTGTGGGGAGATACGTACCTTTTCTGTAAAATCCTTCTCCAGCCTTTCCTCCACCTACATAGGAAAGAGAGAAACAGAAAGTAGTATCCAAACTGTTATTCCTTTCTCATATGCCAAGTGAGGATAACACAACAAGGATCAGTGCACCTGGAATTGTATCCAGTGAGAGCCGGTAGGTACTAGTCGACATCAGCCAGTTAGAATGACTGGCTGTGCGAAAATAAACCAGTGTCAATCACTATCTATGGAACAGACCTCAGTTCTGTGAGGCTGTCAGAAGCACAAAACACTGCAACTCTAACTCTGAATTTATATGCAATGTGGCCGCTGACACTAAGGAACATATGCTTTCAAAACAAATAAGTGAATATAATTCATGCTTATATGATGTGTATATATAATATATATATAAAATTCAAATTATGCCCACCACTGGTGACAGACCTGTATTCATCAATATTGTATTCCTGTGGTATACAGTGATCTGCCCCCACCAGTACTGTAGCCAGTGTTAGACAATGGCATTCTGTCTCCACCGATGCTTATCCAAGTGACCGACTGTCCATACCAGTCCTAAATCCTGTCGTTGTACAGTGACAGACCCATACCCATCTGTACCATACCCCAGTATTGTACAAGCTCAGACCTGTCCCCATCAGTCCTCTACTCCAGGATTATATGGCAACATTCTTGTCCCCAACATTATTAGACCAGTAAAATACATTGACAGATCTGTCCCCACCAGTACACTATCCCAGTGTTATACAATGCAGATCTGACCCCACCAGCACTGCAACTGTTTTATAAGTACAGTCCCAAACCCACCAGTAGTGTATCCATGACGTACAGTGACAGAACTGTAACCACCAGTGCTCTCCCCAATATATAGTTACGTAGTTATATATTACAATTATATTATTACTGATGTATACCAATCAATACTGTACCCATATTTGATTGCACAGCCCTGTATCTACCAGTACTGTACCCTTGTTATGTAGCAATATACCTGTGTTGGTCAGTATTGTATATCAATATTATTGTGTGACAGACCCATACCACCAGTACTGTACCCCAGTATTAGACAGTGTACAACCTGTCCCACCAGTACTGTACCTGTATTATATTGTGACAGACCCATTTCCACCAGTACTGCACCCCAGGGAGGAAAAAGGTTAGGAGAGAGAGGAAGGGGGGGCAATGGGGCAGTGAGGAAGGTCTCGTATGGGAGATTAATGGGGAGCAAGAGGAAGAAGACAGAACAAAGTGGCAAGCAGGAGAGTGAAAAACCAGGAATGCTTGTTTTGCATTCAAAAACAGTACAGAACAAGTTACGAGTTCCTCACCACTGGACTGGCACGAGCTGAGCTCGCACGAGATGATGTACGGGAGCCAGAGCCAAGAAAGCAGTTATGTTCTGAAAACTTGATGAGCGAAGAAAGGGAGAGAGATAAAGAAAGTGTACGTTAGACAAATGGTACAAATATGTTATTGAGTTTACAGCATGCAATGTCCTTCAATCATTGTTACTTTAATGAAGAGAGCTTCATAACGCAGTGCCTAGGAGCCAGCTCTCCCTGGACACCCTTCACCATAAACCTGCTGCTCTCTTGGGACCCAGTTTTGGATTGGCCTGACCCCAGCAGGAAAGACAAGTGAGCTGTGTGTGTGATAGCTTGGGCATAGTGGTCCTGGGCACCAAACATAAACAAGCCTGACCTGGACCCAACCAGAGCCCAAACTGAGACTGCAGCTTCTTCAATAACCATTAACAACACCTTCGTTGGCAGAGAGATTTAGGGACTGAATTCAACAACTGAGGGTCCAAGCAACTGAAAACACAGCCATCCACGATGGAGCGATTAAAATCTAGGTTCTACGAGAATTGCCCGAGCACACAGCTGTTGGACAACTGGATGGCTGGACAAGGTTATAGAGATGGGGAGGGGTGAGGACACAGGTAAAATTTGAAGCAGACACTCAACTGCTCCTGTTGTACTGGTGACTGTCCAGTATTGATTGTTTGACAATGCTTTGCACTCTCAGATGGGGTGGGGTGAGGGGTGGGGATCAGATTCACAAGAATCTAGGGCACTCATACCAATGAAGCAAACTCCCAAGTCAGAACTGGGTTTCTGACAGCTCTCTGCTGTGCAGATTAACTAGTCTGGCTTCAGGAGTATACTGACACCATGTTAGGAACTGATTTTCCAAGAGACAGTAACTGTGAGAGGGGACTGGTTGAGGGAAAAACAGAGACTGGGCCTTACTGCGTGAGAGCTGGAGCTACTGTACCGGCGGCTGCAACTCCCATCGTAGGCAGACACCTAGAAGAATGAAATGAGACAGAAGAGAGATAAAGCCAAGAAATACACCAGCACAGGGGGCTAACCTGGCACATCAAAGACATTGTTTAATAGCATTGTAACCAGGCAGAGTCTGATCAGAGAGAAAGACTGAAGACAGAGGCAGGGAGGGAGTGTACACAACCCAGGTTACTACGTGCATGACACTCATCAAATGCAAGGAGACGAATCATTAACTCTTTGGATGAGAGAAAGCTTAATTTTTTTTTCACTCGTGGGATGTGGACATCGCTGGCTGGCCAGCATTTATTGCCCATCTCTAGTTACCTTTGAAAAGGTGGTGGTGAGCTGCCTTCTTAAACAGCTGCAGTCCATGTGCTGTAAGTTGATCCACAGTGCCCCTAGGGAGGGAATTCCAGGAATTTTGATTCAGTGACAGTGAAAGAACAGTGAAATATTTCCAAATCAGGATGGTGAGTGGCCTGGAGGGGAACTTGCAGGTGGTGGTGTTCCCATGTATCTGGTGTTCTTGTCCTTTTAGATGGATTTGGTTGTGCCTAAGGAGCCTTGGTGAATTTCTGCAGTGCATCTTGTAGGTCGTATACATTGCCACTACTAAGTGTCGGGAGGAAGTGGATGCTTGTGCATGTGGTGCCAATCATAATATTTTCCAAATGATGACAAGCTAGAAACTGCAAAGAAACAATAAGTACTCGGAAGGACTGATAAAATACTTATGTTTAGAATTAAGAGTGAATGTTAACACTTCCGTTGTATCACATTGGTCAGATTCAGTTTGGACTGCTGTGTTTAGTTCTCAGGACCTCAGGAAAGTCATGCAGTGCAGATTCATAGCATTATCATGTCACTGAAAGGGTTAAGCTACTGAAGACATCATTAACTCAACACACGTTTGAGTACAAAAGAATGAGCCGAGGAAATTAATATATGTAAAATATTGAAATGATGTGATAGAATAAATCTGTAATAACTGTTTCTTCTGTTGGGTAAGTCTTAAAATTAGGGCAATAATTTTAGAATTCAAGCAAGGATATTTGAGGGGAATTGGGATTCACTTCTTAATCGAAAGAACAGTGAAAATCAGTGGCTGTCCTAAAAAGCTGTGGATCCTGGAGGACAGTTGGTGCTTTCAAGATTGAGACAGCTCAATTTTAGCAGGGCATAGTTATCAAGGTTTAAGGATCAAAGAAAGTTGGGGCTACAAATGAGCTGCATTCAAATTGGCTGATGGATTAAGGCTTGAATAGCCAAGTGACCTGAACATGCTGTTACGTAAACAAACCCATTTATTAATCGTAACAAGGGTCTACTATCAGTCCTGGGAGAGTCCAAGTCCCAGACTTTCATTAGCCTTTGCAATCCCTCCTTTACCAAGCTCCCCACCCTTTTTCCCATGCCTTTTTTTCTTGAGGTAGTACCAAGATGCAGCTTATACACCTCAACACATCCTGCAGCTGTCTGTGTCAGGTGGTCATTGTGTCACTGTCATATATCATTCAAATGCAAATGAAGTTCTCTTTCAGGATATAGGAGTACAGGTAATTTGAGATCTGACATCTGGCTTGTATGGCATATGGTAAACAAAAGTAATTTTGTATGTATGCTTCCCAAGATTCTCGACCATGAGTCAGATTCTGAGTCTATTGTGACTGACTGATGTAAACTAACTGTTTTGATTGCTCAATAATTCCATGCTTGGTGTCCCATGCAACTCTTCTTCCCAGACAGTTTCTCGAGATGAAGTGCATGACTTGTTTCCTCTCCAGTTTTGGGAGTTCTGAGTTGGCGATCAACTCCAGTGCATGGTCTACAGACTCTGCCAGATGTGAGCAGCTTGTGTTTGAAGGGTCAGGTAGAAGAAATATCTGGAGGTTTCTGCATTTCCCTAACACCTTGACCTCACTCCTGTGTATTCCCAATGATGTCTCTGTGTGTTCAATGCCTTCCTGAGTATTTGGTTTGGGAACAGTTTGGTGTCAGACATACTGAGGATCTGGGTCTGAATGATTAACACCTCTGAGCACACTGCCTTGGGAGAGGACATTACTGGTGGATCACCTTTTGTGCTACCAGATTTGGAGTGTTTTGCAAAGGCAACAATGCTGGCATTTCTCCAGTGCTTTATTTGCCTAGCATAGGTCATCCAAGTGACTGAAATACATAGGAGCACAGGGATCACTGCTGCACGGTAAACAATGCCCTCACTCTCAGCTTTGAGATCCAGGTCCTCAAATACACTTTCCATCAGTCTCTTAAAGGCTGATCTGGCACGTGGGAGATGACGCTAAATTTTACCTAGGTCTCCCTTCATTAAGAAGAAACTTCCAAATTATTGGAAGTGGTTCAGAGTTTCGAAGATCTAACTTTTGGTCTTAACTGTTTGGGGAATGGGGGTTTTGCGGGGGGTTGGGGGTGGGGGGATGGGGGGGGAGGTGGAGGCGGAGGCAGGTGGTTGTCCTGTGGGAGCTGGCTGGGAGTTACCTTACCTTTCCTGATGTTTAATGAAAGGCTAATTTTCGCATATGCTTCGGTGGTAAGATTAATAATGGCCTAGAGCTCAGTTTCTGAATGAGTACATGTGCAATTATCATTGGAATACTGAAGCTCAATGATTGAGGTTAGAATAAACTTGGTTTTGGATTGATGGTGGTGCACGTTGAACAGTTTCTGTCTGTTCTGTTAATCGTATCCATGCCTGTCGATAATTTGCTGTAGGTGATCTATAGTACTGCTGAGAGAAAGAAGAAGAAAAGGATTCTTCCAATGAGTTTTCACAAAGATGGTAATGGTTCCATTCATGAGTATCATTTGCCATCATGAGCAGGAGAAGAACCATCATAAATTTCTGAGGGTAGCCAAATTAGGATGGGTACTCCATAAGCCTTCATGGTTGTCAATCAGCAAGGATATGAATCTATAAAAGGGTTTGATTGGCAAGGAAGCTGAAAGAAAAGCAAATTGCAATAGAATCCTCCTCTTCATGAAATGTTTAGAACAACACCTTTTCAGGATCAACACTCTGGTCTGCCAGCAAGACCACTACTTAGAAGGACAAGGGCAACAAAAACATGGGAACACCAGCTCCTGCTAGTTCCCCTCCAAGCCACTCACCATCCTGACTTCGAAATATATTGCTATTCTTTCAGTGGTTTTCTTCACCAGGTCAGAATCCTGGAGCTCCCTCCTTATGGGCTTGTAGGTTCACTTATACTGCATAGACTTTATGTGCTGGCTACCACTGTCTTCTCAAAGGCAATTAGAGATGAGCAATAACAACCATATCCCATGAATGAATTAATAAAAATGTTGTGAGGAGGTCTTAAGAGGATACAGAGAGGTGGATTACGATGTGGAGCTATGAGAAAATGTTATATTGTCCATTTTGGTGGCTAAGATTAAAAAAGTATTATTTAAATGATCGGAGATTACAGAGCTCCAAGATGCAGAAGAATCTGGGTGCCCTAGTGCATGATTTGCAAAAGGTTAATGTGCAGATACAGTAAGTAATTGAAAAAGCTAATAGAATGTTATCATTTATTGTGAAGGGAATGGAATACAAAGTCGAGAGGTGGTCTCTCAATTATACAGGGGCACAACTGGAGTGCTTGTACCAGTATTGATTTCCTTATTTAAGGAAGGATGTAAAGCTGCATCGGAAGCAGTTCAGAGGAGGTTCACTGGTCTACCTGGAGTGGGCAGATTGTCTTTTGAGGAAAATTTGGTCAGGCTAGATTTGTATCTGGAGGAGTTTGCGGACAACACCAAAACTGGTGACATAGCAGAGAGTGAAGAAGATTTTTGAAGATTACAAAGGGATCTTGATCAAATGGGTCAATGAGCTGAAAAAGGCATATGGAGATCAATTTGGATAAATGCGAGGTATTACATTTTGGTATAACAAACAGGAGCAGGACTTACATAATTAATGGTAGGGCCCTGGGTAGAATTGTAGAACGGAAGGACCTAGCGGTTCAGATACATAATTCTTTGAAGCTTGTGTCACATACAGAGAGGATGGTTAAAAAGATGTTTAGCACGCTTGCCTTTATTGCTCAATCCAGGGAGGATAGTATTAAGCTAGAGAGGGTTCAGAAGGGATTTAGCAGGATGTGGCTGGGTATGGAATGTTTAAGTCCTAAAGTAAGGCTGGATAAGCTGGGACGTTTTTCACTGGAGCATAGGAGGTTGAGAGGTGACCTTGTAGTGGTTTATAAAATCATGAGGGGTATAATAGGGTTAATGGTAAGTGTCTTTTCCCTAGGATGGGGGATTACGAGACTAGGGACATTTTTTAAGATGAGAGGAGAGAGATTTAAAAAAGACATGAGGCAGATATTTTTACAGAGGGTGATTTGCATGTGCAATGAACCTTCTGAGGTAGCAGTGGATGCAGGCACAGTTAGAATGTTTAAAAGACACTTGGATAAGTACATGACTAGGAAAGGTTTGGAGGGTAATGGGGCCAACAGCAGGCAGGTGGGACTAGTTTAGTTTGGGATAATGTTTGGCTCGGTGGAACAAGGCGTCTGTTTCTGTGCTGACTCTATGACCAAGAGGCAATTTGATTGTAACACATAAGACCCTGAATCACCTTGACAGGATGGATGTGGATAGAATGTTTTCTCTCATGGGAGATTCTAAAACTAGAGAGTCACTGTTTCAAAAAATAAGGAGTTGCCATTTAAGATGACAATGAGCATAGTTCTTTTTGCAGAGGTTTAAGTGTCTTTGGAATGCTCATCTTCAAAAAGGCAGTGGAAGCAGCCTTTAAATATTTTTAAGATAGTGGGGATGGATTAAGTAAGGGGGTGAAAGGCTTATCAGCATTCGGTGGAAATATGGAATAATCAGATCTGCCACAATTTTATTAAATGTCACAGCAATGTAAAGGGGCCAGCTAGCCTATTCCTAATTTATGTATTCATGTGCATGTATTATCTCGGCTCCATTCAGGAAAGGAAACAAAGATTACATGGAAGCATAGAGAGAAGCAGTCATAACAATATACACACAATGACAAACACTGGGACACACAGATACACGGAGGTAGGCATGAATGCTGACAAAAACTCTCACGACAAAACAGAGGAATGGCACCAGAGAAACAGACCCGAGTTCCATTCTGCGATGCCGTATGGGACTTGGAGCTGGGTCCAGTGCTGTACAGAGGGAGGTCGGAGTAGCAGCTTCCCTGAGAAAAGAGAAACATACTCAGACTTCAGCGAATGGAGCAAAAGGAGCATGGTGAGGGTGAAAAAGAGAAAAGAAATAATGTGTAAGATTAGGTAGATGGGAGATGGGTGCAAGGAAGGGTTCGAGGGAAGAGAGAATGGGGCGTGCTTGAGAGAATGGAGGCAGTACAAGGGAAAGGGAATGGAAGGTACAGAGGCTCTAAGCAGGGAGAGACACGAATGTGGGCTGCCAAGGTGGGGAGTTGTGAGAATCAGGAGAGACGGGGGCTGAGAGGGGTGCAACGAGTGTGGGAGCATTGGGGATATTGGGAGCAATGAGGTGTGCAGGAAGGAGGGGCTTTGCTGGGCAACCTGAGGGGTGCAGGAAGATAATAATGGAAAGATAGAGGGAGGTCAGGAGAAGGGGATGACAGTGAAAGTGCTAATGGAAGTGATGGAACACCGCAACACAAGTGGTTTTCATGTGAACCAGGAGAGGATTTGTACGAAGAACCCAGTTGTTCCCCACACAAGGAACATAGCAGGAGAATGAAACCACACAAACCGCTGTCTCCTTCCTGCGCCACTGCTTTGCTGATCTCAAATTGTCATCACTGTACTAGGAGCTCTGTGTGATCCCGGCGAGTGAGAGAAACGTAACAAAACACACCACACAGTTCAAGCTGCAGTGACTGTATGACCAACAGAATACTGTATTGATTGTCAAGATTCTCACACACATGCACACCTACGCACAAATAGGCAGTGCTAACCCTACTGGGCTGTTTACTAGGCCCAGATCCACATGACAGCTCATCAAAGCCATTTGCCTGTCAGGAGAGGAGTCCATAAGGATCAGTTGAGGCACAGGGCAGAATGTTGCATTAACTTGGCTTTGATTGGCCTTATCTTGACTTGGTTGAGTCCAAGTCCACTGGGACTTTGCCAAATTGTAACAAGCTAACATATTTGCAAGAGCTCACAGTACAAATACAAGAAAGAACACACTATCGGCCAGCCTGCGATGTGAAGAGCCAAATGTCGAGTTTACCAGGACATTGAACTTAAACCACCCCATACACCTGTAGACCGCCCACCCAATCTCAGGGCCCTGACTCACTCCAATGAGGCTCCTCCTACATCATTGGAGAGCCCTTATCCACGGGGAAAAAGCATAACACCCAATCATTGAATGCTGTGGCTTAGAAGGAAGCCATTCAACCCACCGTCTCTCTGCTAGGTCTTTGGTAGCACTGTCCGATTAGTTCACACTCCATTATTTATTCCTGTAGCCTACACATTTTGTCTTCGCAATTATTTACTCTAATTAGAAGTGTCAAAATTCAAAAAGGGTGTGACGGAATATGTAAAGAGGAGTCGTTCCCTTTGGTGGAGAACCAGAGGACGCCAATTTTAAACTGATTTGCCGAAGAACTGGGAACACCACTGACCTATCTCCTCTCTACCCCCCTACCTACACTCACCTTTACTGGCTCCATCCCCGCCTCTTCGACTTGTCTGCCTCCTCTCCACCTATCCTCTCTTCTATCCATCTTCTATCCGTCTCCCCCTCTCTCCCTATTTATTTCAGAACCCTCTTCCCCTCCCCCATTTCTGATGAAGGGTTTAGGCCCGAAACGTCAAGTTTTCCTGCTCCTATGATGCTGCTTGACCTGCTGTGTTCATCCAGCCCCATGCTTGTTATCTCGGATTCTCCAGCATCTGCAGTACCTTTTATCTCTCATGAAAAAAACCATATTGTTTAGAATCTGGAATACACTGCCTGACGGTGCAATGGAAGAAGCTTCAATCATAGCTTTCAAAAGAGAATTGGATTAAAGAGAAAACTAAAAATTTGCAGGACTATGGTATTAGGGTAGGCAAATAGATGTAGCTGCATTGCTACTGCAGACAGCCAGCACATTGACTGTAAGCAATCTACAATTCTACCATTCTTTGCCAATTACCGTCAATCTGTCTCCCTGATCACTGGGTCAAGGTCCTGGAACTCCCAGCCTACCAGCACTGTGAGTGCACTGCAATGCCTCAAAAAGGCAACTCGTGATTAACTTCTCAATAGAAATCAGGAATGGATATCAAATGTTGGCCTAACCAGTGCTAATCAAAGCTTGTGACAGAATGCAAAAAGAATCTTTGTCTAGCAGAAATACTTTCTTTATTCCACCAAAACTCCTCTTAATTTTGAACACCTTGATTGTGATCTTTTGTATAACACTTCTCTGCTTTGGAGGTAGCCACAGTTACTCTGGACTCTGTAACTGAATTAAGGTCCCCTATACTCTCTTGAAGGCATAGATATCTTTACTAAAGTGTTGTGCCAAGAATTAGACATGATTTGTCATGTGGGGCCAGACTCGCAAGTTTGGTGTCCTTGCTTTTGTTCTCTCTGCTTCTATATATAAACTCAAGGAGCGTGTCAACTTGTCCTTGCCACCTTGAAAGATTTATGTCTGGCCTGAGAGGCGAAAGGCTCCCACTGAACTCACCATGCCTTCTCTTTAAATATAGACTCTCCCAATGCTATAATAAATAGCGTCACCACAGTGACCAGATTTAGGTTTTTCAGGTCAGCAAGGTCCAACTAGGCTCAGACTGAGAACTGTTCCCATGGCACAATGCACTGTCGCAGCCACTCTTTATTTTTAAACAAGACTTATTTATTATTAGCTCTGCTCAAAATAGATCTTTTCATTGTGAGGAATTCACAGGCTGAATTCCCACTGGCCTCTTGGTATCTGTGGGGATCTCAGCACCTTTCAGGCAGACGGTAAATGTAGTTTCAGACTGTGCCCCATGGAGACAAAATCCAGCATAAAGAGGCGAGATTAAAGTCTGCTTTGTCAGTAATGAGTGATGGGAGCTTGTGTCATCTCAAACCAATACTCAGATGTGACTCTAGAAAATGCACTAAGTAGGCAGTAACTCAGTACTCCCACAGCTGACACATTGCCAACTCAAAAAATACAGCATCACAGTATTAAGACACAGAGGGAGATTTCTGAGCTAGGGATTTGGACAGGGGAAGCTTAACTCTGATCTAACCCCATGCTGACTCTGTCCTGGAAATGTTTGGTGGGGACAGTGTAGAGGCTATTTTACTTTGTATTTAATCCCATGGGAAACCTGCCTTGGGAGTGCTTGCAGAGGGGGTTTTAATGTACTTGGTCCACAGGCGTAAATCTTCGCTCAAGTATGAAGCATAGAGCAAGGAACATTGCCAACACTGCACATCTGAGTCGAGCGAAAGTGTTTCAGATAATCAAGCTTGCCTCCTGTATAGTAGGGAGGTGGGAGATGCAGCAGTAAGAGGATGCAGAAACAGTGCAGAGGCAGGGCTAACGGAGTTGGGTGTGGAAACAGGCTGTTTGAAAGACCCTCCTTGGTGTTCAAGAAATTGTATGGAAAAGAATAAAACAGCTCTCTAGTCCTCATCCCTTATACCCTGTTGTTCTCCACAGAATCTCCATGGCCGTCGTTTATTCTCTGTCAACTTATGCCCATGATCCCACTTCCCCATGGTTCCTCGTAACCTCCAGGCCAACCTATGCTTCCCAGCCATCCATTATGGCCCTTTGTAGTCCCAGTACCAATCTAAGCAGCTCCCACACTGCACTTAACCTTTTTACCCACAATATTAAACTCGTCCAGTATTCACATGGAGATGAAATACAATAAAGTTCTAAGTTTCTATTGATGAATTTACTGTGTTAAAAATACTTCCATTGATAAAAAAAATCCATTCACTACAATGAAATTTCTTAAACTATTTAATTCCTTATAGAGACAAGAATTTATATTCATCACTCTGTATCAAAAGCTTTATAACCACTTTAATCTATCAAACTGTGAACTGACAGGCACCCCTTTGCGATAATGATTGGTTATGCAGTTATCTTACGATAATCATAAGAACAGTATTTAGCCATTTAGCCCCTTGAGCCTGTTCCACCATTCAGTGAGCTTATGGCTGATCTGTGGCCTAACTCTATATACCTGCCTTGGCCCATATCCCTTAATACATTTGCTTAATAAAAATGTATCTGTTTCAGATTTAAAATTAACAACTGATACAGCACCCATAGCTGGAAGGGAAGTTTGTGGAAGAGAGTTCCAAACATCTGCCATCCTTTGTGTATACAAGTATTTCCTAATATCTCCCCTGCATAGTTTAGCCCTAATTCTCAGACTATGCGCCCTAATTCTATAATCCCCAATCAGTGGAAACAATCCTGTGGCTTATGTCAACAGAATTACAATGCAAGCACTGATTCTGTCTTTTTCCAAGCAGACTTTTTTTTTTGAAATATTAAAGGCCAGGAGATAAATGGCTACACCAGCCTGCCACCACCATTTGCTGTGTCCCGTGCCATAATACCGAAATATTGTGTCCATTCAACATTGAGTTGTCTTCTGTTCATGCCAGAAGTTCAAATCCACAAGTGGCCATTGCCCCTTGGTGGGCACTGTTCAAAGCAATCGAGACAACTGTAGTGGAAGGATTCATAGCCATTAATGCATGTATACAAAGCAAGAAATACGCTGGATTTCCCACTCTGCATTCATCCAAGCTAAAGAGCAGCTCCTCTTCCTGCGTCCCTGGCTTAATTCACAATCGGGTTTTTTTGTTACAAAGGAGAGATTGGGAGCACTACCACTGGCATAACTATGGTGCCCTGATCAATGATAATGATGATTCAGACTCAGGAAAAGAGGGGATTGAGGTACCCCTCCCACCTACATCCCTGTTACACCCCCCCCGCAAGATTGGGACAGGTGTAGAAAATGTGAGGATGATACACGGGGTTACTCCCCAAACCCCAGCACGAATGAGCTGCTTGCTACATACGGCCTTCAGTTTCTTCTTCTTTTTTCGACTCTTCTCAGCAACCTGTTTCACACAGAGCAACAAAAAGATGACGGAAAGTTTCAGAACACTGGATTGGAGAGGGGAGTGGGTGTTATATCGGCATGCAAGGAGAGAAGGAGCATGTCACACTGTGAACTGCAATGCAAAATCATGCAACACGCACGCGCGCACACACACACACAAAACTTTGAAGAGACTGGCCAATGTCCAGGTAGTACCTCATTAATCCAGGAAGGGAAGGCTGATTTACGTGGGCCTCAGGATTGGTGATACTGGGGACACTGGTAACAGTTTCAAACTTCGGAAATATTACGAAAAGTTCGTAGACAGAGTACACTTAAATAAAGAGAATGGTATAGGACATGCGGTCCAGAGAACAGATATTCAATTCATACAACATCAATTTAAGATTTCATTTAATGTACTTGGCCATTAAAAAAAAAATCCTTGTTTCAGGAAAGATGGCTATGAAGCTTTTAGATTGTCATAAAAACCCAACTGGTGAATTCATGTGATTTTAAGAAAGAAATCTGCCTTCCTTACCCAGTCCAGTATGTACAGGTAAAGTTGCTAATATTCTGACTAGACCATAAGGCTGCTCTCTCATTAGAGGGAAATGACTAGTAGTGGGTTAACCTGAGAGTCACCACGCCTCAGGTGAGAGGAGAGATTGAGAAGAGTCCTTCATGGTAACCTGGTACGTATAGGACAACAGTCATGTGGTTGGCTGTTCACTTGCTACTGAAAGAGGCTGAGCAAGTCATTCACTTGTATCAAATTTCCTGCAGCAGCAGCTGAAGAAGATGGTCCACCAATATCTTAGTGCAAGAAGGACAGGAAGTAAATAAATGCCTAGTCAGTCCACAACAATAAGGACTACTTTATCTCCCTTCCCAAAACCAGGACCTATGAGCAATAGCAATTCCACCTGCACGTACCCACAAAAATGGAGGCTTGATAAACAACATGGAAGGACATGCAGACTTACTCAGGTAGCTTAAACATGCATCAATAAGTCGAGGACAACCCATCCCCATGTCATGACCCAAATTGTCCCATATTCCCATTGGTGTACTCACTCCACTAGTTTACAGGCACTGTCCTTCACCTTCCAACCTCTCCACCTGCAGCTAAAAGACAGTGCCTCTTTCATGGGTGCAGCCAACAGCTGCTGCTAACAATTAAGAGGACATTCTTCATTTGCCAGGGTACATGGAGAGTGTTGGGAGACTAATGAACTGTGGTTGGGATCCAGCCCAATACTCTCTCACATACATACACACACATCCAATTGTAATAAACACTACACAAACACCAACAATCCTTACACACCACCTTCAAACCTACAACTACTACTATCTAAAAGGAAATACAGATACATGGGAACACCATCACTGCCTGCAAGTTCCCCTCCAAGCCATATATTTTCAAGTCAGGATAATATATCACCATTCCTTCACGTCACTGGATCAAAATCCTAGAACTGCCTCCCTACTGGCGCGGTGGGTGCATCTATACCAAAACGAACTCCAGCGGTTCAAGAAGGCAACTCGCTACCACCTTTTCAAGGGCAGCTAGGGACGACCAATAAATGCTGGCAGTCCACATGCCTAAAGTGAATTTAAAAAAAACACATGCACAATCTCATCTACACATGCAAATTCATGCTTTCTAGGAGAGCAATGGTCAGGAACTAGAAGGGTTGATTTGCCCTCTTCCCACCCAGGGACCTGAGACTGCTATGACCTTAGCCCCCTGCCCAGACTGATTCAAAACCCAAGTGTAGATCAGAGAACTGCCCAGGGCCCTGCTTGCTCCATATGGACAATATTTGCAGTCTATGGAGGGAAGTCATTACCCTCGGGGTAGGAACTGCACTGTGTCAGTCCAGTGATAACTGACTTATTCTGATTTTAATCTTTAGAACTTCCTGCATCTTATGCAAAGCCTCAAGGTTTTTGTTCTCTGTTTTCAAATTTTTAGTTAGCAGACAAACAGAAGGCTGGCAGTAATGGAGAGGGTGTGGTACTTGCCAGCTCAAAACAAGGGGCAGTTTGAAAAGAGATGATTGCAGAGGAGCCCAGGCAAGAGGGAACAGGCTCTCCAGTCTCCATCAATTAGTGGATCAGTTAGACTGCAGCCTCAGTAACTTAGTAATTCAGTAGTAATGTCGTGGTTATAATAGAAGACTGGCCATCCAGGTCCTTGACTAATTCTGCAAAGTAAATAAGGTTAATTTAAATTGAATTCAATTTTAAAAACCTGGAAGAAAATAAAGTTGTTCTAAAATGCCAATGGGTTGTCCGTTAACAAGGTGGTTAACTGCACTCAAACAGGACAAGAAAACCACGACAAAAAATGAGGAGACCCCTGCCATCTTCTCAAGGCAACCACGGATGGGCAATAAATATCAGCCTTGTCAGTGATGTCCACATTCTGAGTGAATTAGACAAACTAAGTAGCAGCAGAGCAATTAGTCCAGTTAGTGAGAGTCACTCTCTGAGCAGGCAATTGTGTTCACGATCTTACCCCTCCACAGGCACCAATACTCTCGTAACCAGTCTGTCAGGTGAAAGAAGAAAATCAGCTTATCAACACAGAGGAGAGGATTATAAATGAGATAGGTCTGGTGGCACACTGGTTGCTTTGAATGTAAATAGGCTTGTCGTGTTTGAAGAGCAGAGAAATTTGAGAGCGCCATACTTTAAAAGCGTCACCTAAGAATACTCACTGTTAAAAATACTAATGACCTACTAGATTTTATAAGAGGTATAAAATATAAAAACCACAAGATAATGATGACCCTTTAAAAAGACCTTAATTACAGAGTGCTGTGTTCAGTATTAAGCTTCACACGACATGGAGAACGCTGGTGTTTAAGAGAGGGGACGTTGTAAATTCACTAGAAAGCTGTCCAATTTGTGGAAATGCATTAATGTCAGTACTCTTTACATCAAAGCATAATGGATTAATGGGGCAATATGATGAAAGTACTTTCAGTTGTGCAAACATGGACTAGGTAGTTAGAAAGAGGCCTTTTTCAATAGCTGACATCAGACAACACAGATGCCAAGATTAAA
>JAHRHZ010000145.1:995995-1081000 GCA_024137785.1 Ginglymostoma cirratum
TAAATCAGGAACAAAAACAAAGTTGCTGGAAAAGCTCAGCAGGTCTGGCAGCAGCTGTGAAGGAGAAAACAGAGTTAACGTTTCGGGTCCAGTGACCCTTCCTCAGAACCGGACCTAAAACGTTAACTCTTTTTTCCTTCACAGATGCTGCCAGACCTGCTGAGCTTTTCCAGCAATTTTGTTTTTGTTCCTGATTTAAAGCATTCGCAGTTCTTTCAGTTTTTAAATGCAAGAGATTTGGTACGGGGCAGGAGTAACCCCTTCGCAAAGTGAGCACTGCAGATGCAGAATTCACACCCTGGATTCCTGGTTGAGGAAGAAACTGTCAACATTCAGGTTTAGATTGGACAGAAGGAGACAGAAAAATGGGTTCAAGTGATATGGAGGGCAGGGTGTGTTTTTGTGAATGTGACTATTTACTTGCTCAACAAACACAAACTGATTGGATTAGAAGATGAGTTTTCAAGCAGTAACTTATCTACATTTGAAATAAAGTTATGATCAGGCAAATTTAAATCAAACAGCAAAAATTGTTTCTAATAATAAGTACACTATATATATTGTCATGACCCTGGTGGGAATAGAGTGCTCTAAACCTAGCCCCACTATTCCACGAGTTGACATAAATCTGAAATATGGACAACTGAATCCCTAGATGGTTAACGTCTGACTGTAACTATGATGTAAGATCAAAGAGACTCACACCAAGTATCAAAGAACAAAAAAGCATTTATTAGAACAAACTTATTCTTCAACAATTGCTAATATGCACATTTAAACCACACCCCCTTTGAATCCAAACACATGCACACAATTATTCACAGAGTGGATAGACAAGAATATCACATGTTGAAAATATAGGGAAAAAAATGTCTGTGGATCAGAACTGAGGAGCTATTCTGAAGAAAGGTCACCTGACTCTAAATGTTAACTGTTTTCTCTCCACAGATGTTGCCAAACCTGTAAAGTTTCTCCAGCAATTTCTGTTTTTGTTTCGGATTTCCAGCATTTTGCAGTTCTTAGTTTTACACAGACAGATGTTGGGTTGCAAACTGACTCCATTAGCAGGACAATGGAAAGCAGCTGTTCATAAGTACAAGAAATGTTTGTATGTCAAGTCTTTAAATTTTAAAACCAAAGGAGATTGTGTTCCTAAGTACGATCATTTGTAAGTCGGATATTCATAAATCAGGGACCCCTGTGTAACAGAGTGATCTCGCTTGCTCGCAGACATTTTGAATGATAGTAGTTGGGGCTCAATCTCTCTCCACTCACTTCTTGACAAATTGTAATTAAACCAATCCACAAACTGCCATCTACCACAAACTGCTGTTAGACAGTTAATTTTTTTCTTGCAAAGACACCTAGTGCCAGTGTAATGAAAGTATCAAAATCCAGCTTCCAGAAGTTATCTGCTCTTGTGTAACCACTAAGTGACCATACACTTCCACTTTTCCTTCACGTTGTAAAGAAAACTGATAATCCAAGCTTTCATCTTCCAGTTCATTTTTCCAAATAAAATATCAGTATCTGAATAGAAAGAGACTTTTCAATGTCCAACATAACGTTGGATTACAGTACTGGTAGACACAGGTCTCACTACAACAAATAAACTGGAGTATGGATCTGTTAAGGACGGGTCTGTCACTGTATAACACAGGTACAGTACTGGTGGGTATTTGTCCGTCACTATACAACACAGGTAGAATACAAGTGGGGACAGGTCATTCCCTGTATGACACTGAGGTACAAAACTGGTAGTATGGGTCTGTCACTACATAATATTGTGGTACAATACACTGGGGTATAGTACTGTGGGGTCAGGTCTGTCATTGCATTACACTTCATCGTATGGCACTGGGATGCAGCTCTGTTACTCCAACACTTAGATATATTACTTGCGGTGACTGGTCCATCACTATGTCACCCAACTAAAGTCACTGTATAACACATCGGGTGCCATACTAGCGGGCACAGGTCTGTCATTAATCGTGGGAGCAATCTGACATAACTAATAGGAACAAGAGTAAACCATTTAACCTCTTAACTCTGCTACCTCATTCACTGAGATCACAGTTGATCTATAATTTAACTCCATATAATTCCCATTGTTCCAGATGTCTGAAAACCTTAGTTAACAAAAATCTAACAATCTGTTTTAAGACTAGCATTTGATCCAATATCGAGTGCCATTTCAGAAGAGAGTTTGAGTGTAGATATGTACCCTGTCCTAAACGGCCTAAGGAAAAGTTTTAACGAGGTGTAGAGCTGGATGAACACAGCAGGCCAAGCAGCATCAGAGGAGCAGGATGGCTGATGTTTCAGGCCTAGACCCTTCTTCAAAAGGGTTTTCTGAAGAAGGGTTTAGGGCCGAAACGTCAGCCTTCCTGCTTCTTTGATGCTGCTTGTCCTGCTGTGTTCATCCAGCTCTACACCTTGTTAGCTCAGATTCTCCAGCATCTGCAGTTCCTACTATCTCTAAGGAAAAGTTTTTCTAGTTTTCGTACTGTACATCTTATGAGCAAAGGCTAAACAGGCTGGGACTGTATTCACTGAGTTTAAAAGAATGAGAGGTGATCTCATTGAAACATACGGAGTTCTTAAAGGGCTTGACAGGTAAATCTGAGTGGATGTTTCCCCTCATGGGAGAGTCTAGGCCAGAGGGCACGGTGCAGAATAAAGAGATGCCAATTTAAGACAGAGACGAAGATTTTTGTTTTTCTCCCAGAGGTTTGAGTGTCTTTGGAACTCTTTCCCACAAAGAGCTTGGGAGGCATGGTCCATGTGTATATTTAAGGCTGAGATAGAACAGTTGGGAAATCAAGATTTATGGAGAAAACTCAGGAAAGTGCATATGAAGAGTACTGGATCAGCCATGATCCTTTGAATGGTGGAGCAGGTTTGAAAGGCTGAATTGCCTACACCTGTTTCTATTTCTTATGGTCATGTAATCTTATGGTCTTTTACAGCATGCACAATTTTCCAATCTGAAGTAATAACAGGACAACTAAAAATGTTCTTATAAACTTGTTAATAAAGAGATGGAAACTATCCATTCCTTGGGATACATCACTTTTTAGTAACAAGAATTCTGCATTTCTGTTAACTAGCTCAAATTAATTCCATAAATTTTTGCCTCTGAATCAATCGGTGATTCTTTTAGATTCCCAAGTTACTGACCACTTGTACTGTAAAAACTGATGACAAATAATTATTCAGCAGGCCCATTCTTCTTAGTGGCCACGCTTTCCACAATGAACGTTTACGTGCTAGATTTTACTGCAGATCTTCATGGACATAATGTAAAATTAGCTGAAGCATACTAACATTTGCACAGACAATAGAATTGTTATTCCAAGTATGAAGGTTTGATTGGGTCTGAAGTTCAATGAGACTCCATTTCTCCAGGTGTCAGGATTGGCTTGGGCTGTGGATCCACACTTCATTTACAATGCTTGTTGCTACGAACCAAACTTACATATATGTTCCTGGTGTAATGTGAGCAGAACCCAAGAGTTGTTTTTTCACTAAAGAAGGGTCCAGACCCGAAACGCCAGCTTTCCTGCTCCTCTGATGCTGCCTGGCCTGCTGTGTTCATCCAGCTTCACACCTTGTTATCTCAGACTCCAGCGTTGGCAGTTCCTGCTATCCCCAGGAGTTGTGACACTGTGCCATCCACAAGCATCCCTTACCATGAGCATGATAGTTGCTATCTTCTGTAGAAGCTCAGACATCCACACACTGAGGAAGTGAGCACAAACTTAAACTGGGCAGGCAGGTAGACAGACAACTCAAGTTTTGGTCCCCAAATCAGATGGCACAACTAACCGCAGAGACCTCAAATCATGTATCTGACCACACAGACGATATATCTGTCCACAGTCAAACTACGTATATCTGACCACAAGGACCCCAAATCAAAGTGGGTATCTGAATGCACCTACCCCAAAGCACGCTGTCCCCAAAATAAACTGTTTCTTGCCACACAACCTCAAGTCAAACCAGATAAATGACCACACAGGTTCAAAATAAACAATGTAAACGGCTGCACAGACCCCGAATCAAACTGTATCCGAATACAGAGATCCAAATAACGCCGTGCATCTGACCACACAGATCCCAAATCAAACTGTGTCTGAGCACTCAGAACCCAAATCAAACTGTGACCCTGCTTAAACACAGTCAATAGCTTTCAATTGGGTGAGCTTTTCTGGAACCCATCAATAGCATCAATCTGCTTAATTTCTGTGAAACATCAGAAAGCCAAAACATTCCTCACAAAATATAAATCGGGAGTGATTCCTGTGGTGTTCCAAGGCACCACATTGGTCCCAGACACTCCAATTAAATGATGCATAAATGCTAAAATAGCACAATGAGTATTTGCTCAGCACTTGACATCATACCAGTTGTGAAATTAGAATTGACCATTTGCAGTGAATTTGGTTAAAGGGAGACGTAGGAAAGTCCTGAGAACATCCCATTCCATCCCCGTGCCAGAGAAAGCCAGCACTTTCACACAGGCTGACAGAAATCCACAACATTTCCAGACAGGAACTTGCCAGGGAACCAAACAGCAAACCAAGGTCTCCAAAATCATTGTTATAGAATTAAAATGGCACTAACCCGGGCACTACCACGACTCCCCACTGAGGTCCAGTCATCTTCATCAGATACCTGCACAAGAAACAAGAGAGTTTGAAAAAAAATAAATGGTACCTTCTGAGCATCTGGAAATAGAAGGAACAAAGCAGATGAATGAGGGGAGACACACACACACACACACACACATATGCAGAGTGGATGAGAGAGAGACAGAGACACACCAAGTGAGAGACATAGAAAAAGAGAACATACGAGAGAGAGAATGGTAGGAGGCAGAGAGATACACACACACAGAAGGAGTGAGAGACAAAGGGAGGTGTAGACATGGAGAAGAGAGCAACACAGAAAAAACAGCGGACGAGAA
Source organism: Ginglymostoma cirratum (assembly GCA_024137785.1). Lineage (NCBI taxonomy): Eukaryota > Metazoa > Chordata > Chondrichthyes > Orectolobiformes > Ginglymostomatidae > Ginglymostoma > Ginglymostoma cirratum. Next base: position 1,000,965 of record JAHRHZ010000145.1, read on the forward strand.
AGAGGGACAGAGAAAAGAGAGAGGCACTGACAGAAAAGAATAAACAGCAGCATATAAACTATGAGAGCAAACTAGAGAGGAATATAAAAACTGATAGTAAGGACTTCTTTAAAGGTATTAGAAGGAAGAAGTCAAAATTAATTGAAGGAGACAGTTATGGGGAACAAGGAAATGGCAGTGAACTTAAACAGATCTTTTGTATCAATTTTTATGGTGGAAGACACTTTGAACATCCCATTAATACTAAAGAATATGGGGGATGAATTAAATACCATCACCATCACTACAGAACTAGTAATAAATGGACTAATGGGGCTAAAGACAGATAAATCCTCTAGTCTTGGTGGTATGCATCCTAGAATACATAGGTTGTAATTTGCCAGAACCCCTAGGACTCTGGAGAAGATTGGAAAACTGCCAATGTGACACCACTATTTAAAATGAGAGGGAGGCAAAAAGCAGGTAACTACAGGCTGATTAGCCTAACATCTATTGTTGGAAAGATGTAGGAATCAATTATTAAAGAAATAATAGCAGCACATTTGGAAAATCATAATCTAATCCAGCAGAGTCAGCATGGCTTCATGAAAGGGAAATTTACTAGAGTTTTATTTTGAAGAAGTCTCAACCAGAGAGAATAGATGGGAACTAGTAGACATGTTGGACTTCCAGAAGGCATTTGATAAGCTGTATCACAAAAGGTTAAGTCATAAGAGCCCATGGTGTTGGAAATAGTATATTGCCATGGACAGCTAATTGACTAATGGGCAGGATAAGAGTCTTTTTTTCAGGGGTTCCACATCATTGGGGTTCCACAGTGATCAATGCTGGGTCTGCAACTGTTTACAATATATATTGATGACATGGAGGAAGGAAACAAATGTACTACAGCCAGATTTTCGGATGACACAAAAATAGTTGTAAAGGCAAGTTATGAGAGAGGTATGAATAGATTATAGTCAGACATTGATAGGTTAAGTCGGTGGACAAAATGTCAGCAAATGCAGTCTGATGTGGAAAGAGCTGAAGCTGTTCATTTTGGAAGTGGGAACAAAAGAACAGAATATTTCAATGGAGAAAATCTGCAGAAAGCTGCAAAATAAAGGGACTTGGAGGTACTTGTGCAAGAAACACATCAAGCTAGCACGCAGATGTAGCAAATAATCAGGAAGGCTAATAGAAAGTTGTCCCTTATTTCAAGGAGGTTGGAGTATAAGTGTAGGATGTCTTCCTGCAACTGTACAAGGTGCTGGTGACCCATGTCATATGGAGTAATGTGACCCACTTTTGGTCCACTTAGTTAAGGGCTCATTGGAGACCATTCAGAAAAGCTTCATTGGGATGATAAAAAAATTGTTACTGGTTGATTGTTAAAGCGAGTGTCAGGGATTTATTTTGTTTGACCACTAGAAGTTGCTGAAAGGCAGGATACACCACTTTTCACAGGTTATATGGTTAGGTGCTCCTATTTGGGTGTTTTGGTGTTAGTTCTCAGGGTTGGGGGTCAACCGCCACATTATAACACTAATCATTGGCATTTAGAAGATTGAGAGATCATCTCATTGAAACATGCAGAATTCTTAAGCAGCTTGACAGTGTAAGTGCTGAGGAGAGCTTTCTCCTCTGGAAGCGCCTACGATCAGAGGGCACAGTCTCAGAATAATGTGATGCCAATTTAAGACAGAGAGGAAGGAGGAATTTCATCTCTCAGAGGGTTGAAAGTCTTTGGGACTCCTTGCCACAGAGAGCTGTGGGGGCAGATTTATTTAGTAGGGGAATCAAGGGTTATGTGGAAAATGCAGTAAGTAGACTACAGGAATGTCAGATCAGCCATGATCTTATTGAATGGCAGAGAAGGTTCGAGGAGCTGATGGCCTGTTTTTTATGGTCTTAGTGAAAGCAATGGCCGAGTGATATTACTGCTAGACTATTAATCCAGAGACCCAGGTAATGTTCAAGGTGGAATCTGAATTCAATTTTTAAAAGTCTAGAATTAAAAATCTAAGGATAACCATGAAACCACCGTCAATTGTTGGAAAAACCCATCTGGTTCACTAATGTCTGTGTAGAGTCTGTACATTCCTCCCAGTGTCTGTGTGGGTTTCCTCCGGGTGGTCTGATTTCCTCCGGGTGGTTTGATTTCCTCCTACGGTCAAAAGATGTGCAGACCATGCTAAATTGCCCATAATATCTAGGGATGTGCAGCCTATGTGGGTTAGCTATGAGAAACGCAGGGTTACAGGGACAGGGTAGGGGAGGTTGATCTGGGTAGGATGCTCTTCGGAGAGTCAGTATGGACTCAATGAGCCAAATGGCTTGCTTCCACAATGTAGGGATTCTAAAATTCTAAGAATCTGTTGTCGTTACCTGGTCTGGTCTAAACAGCACTCCAGACCCATAGCAAAGTGGTTGACTCTCAACTGCCTTCTAGGCAATTACAGATGGACAATAAAATGGTGGTGTAGCTATCAATGCCCCTATTCCTGAATGAGTAACACAAAAAGGAGGGAGGATCCTTGACAGAGGCACTGATGCAGGACCAGGAAGAGAGCCACAGCAGGTGATTCTCAGACCAGGCGTAGATAGTTAAGATTCAAATTTGATGAGAACAGTCTCAGGAAATGATGATGTGGTCATACAGTCAAAGGCTGCTGATAGGTTAAGAAAGACAACGAGGAACAGGTTACTGTGTCACAGTCACACAATGTCACAGGAATTTGACAAGTTGAGAGACAGAGTTGAGGAAGAGCTAGACAAGGCAAGAAACAACAGAACTAAAACTTATAAAAGCAGAGAGAGAGGGAAAAACGGAGAAAGAGAGGAGGAGAGAGAAAAAAATTAGAGGGAAGAGAGTGACAGACAGAGAGGGAAAGAAAGTGGACATTAGACAGAGAGAGACAGAGAGATACAAACCGAAGTGTGTCTTCTGAATCTGCGAGAGTATTTCTCACTGTCTTCCTGCAGAGCCAGGAGAAGAAAAATGCAGGAGTTTGTGAACAGTTTGATCAAGGGTACAGCAACAGTTAGTCAGGAATATTTCACAAACTGAAAACAGCAAAAGGATGATAGCTTTTAAAGGATGCATGCAACCCAAGATGTGGAGAGATGTGGGCTGGAAGATTCATCACTCCCTATAGAAAGAAGTCAGAGCTGGAACCTGAAATCCATATAATTTTCTATATGATGCCATTTTATTACTGAGGTGGATGAGAGACTGATGGCACCAGGAGTGGTGGGGATGGGGGTGGGGAGATGTTGGCAAGGGGGCTACAGAGAGAGGAGGGGGAGTGGGGACATGGACACAGGAGCAGCTGAAATAGCTCTGAGGCCTTTGTGAGAGTAATGAGGCAACTCCCAAAAGCCTGACAGCAGGAGAGGACACTTTCATTACTTAATCTCCTTGAAAAGGTGCCAGCAAGAGAATACTTTAACGTACAAAAACCATGGTAACTCATGCATAGGCTAGAGCACAGACATAATGGACATCAAGAAATTCCTGATGGTACAGTGATGCCCTTTGTGGTTTTCTATTTTAAACCGCATAACAGAGAATCAGGTTATAGTTGAGACTAATATCTTGAAGTTTACTTGCAATATTAACTAGTTAGATGGCTACAATATCATAGATTTACACAGCTTGTCTGGATTCTGTTCTTACTAATGTTATTGACATTATACGTACATGGCTTCCTGACTGAAGGCACTACACTGACTCTAATACATGGACAGAGAGTGAACACAGATGGGGAAGCTATCTTTACTCTGGGAAATCACACTTTGTGATGTAATGTGTCTCTTTCTTAAACGTACAGTCCTGTCTGGTCTGGAATCTATGTTATAATACAATATGAACACAAATATCTGGAAATATAGTGTTTGCAGAGGTACATGAAGGTACAGTTCTTACTTTGAGGTGCAAGGGATGTACAGAATGTACACAGGGACATAGGGTATATTGCATAGGCCTAGGTACAGTGCCTAAACAGAGGTATGTGGAATTAGTATAGTATGTACACAGATACAGTAGGTGTACACAGTTACATGGAATTGTAGTATGTATGTTACAGTTCATAGACTAAAGCATATGAAAGTACAGTGCGTGCAGAGGTAACAGTTCATACACCGAGGTACAGTACATACAGAAGTACATGGAGGTATAGTGCATACACAGAAATACATGGAAGTATACTGTCTATCCAGAGATACAGTGCATATGTGTAGGTACATGGAAGTAGTGTATATGCAGAGGTATAATACATACTCATCAGTACAGAGTATACAGATATACACAGGATGTACACTGTACACAGATGTACAGTGCATACAGAGATACACACGATGGTACACCAAAATTTAGTGTGAACACAGGTACATGCAAGTACAATGTGCACAGATTATGTTACTAAAGGTACAGTGTGTAACCAGAAGTACACCAGAGCTACAGTGCATACAGAGGTACACCGGCATACTGTGCATACACAGAGGCACTCAACGGTACACGGAGGCAAAGTGCGTACACCGTGTTTCAAGAAAATACACTGTGTACATTAATGGTACATGAAGGTACAGTGCATACATATAAGTACACTGCGTACACTCAGGTACACTGAGATACGTGGAGGTATAGCTCATGGCTGAATTCTGAATTGATCTATGTTTTGAAGGCCCTGATCGGTTTCCTATCAGCCAGACCCTGTCTTCAGGTAGACCCTCCTGAACTTATTCCCAAATTTCAGGACCAATGAAGGGAAAATATTCAATCCAATGAGGAAAGGGAAGAGTGATACTACCTCCTGGATAATGAGCGTACCTCGACAACCCAGGCTTCATTTCTCACCAAGGCTCAAAGGAAACCAGATAATAAAGTCCAGTCTACCTCACTGATAATTGATGTATTTTCAGATAGTAAGTCAGTCTGCATGTTATCTGTCATGATCACATCCTGCAGAATCATCGGAGATACTTGGGTAAATTCATTCCTACCATTCCTTATTGGTATTAGTCTCAGTTATTGATGCCAAATGGAGAAGGACTCCCACATGGACTTTTTGGCAGAAATGAGGTTCAGTCTTGGTTAACAGAATAGATTTTTCACAAAGTACTTAACAGCAAGTTACATTACAGAGTTACATGAGGGTCCTTTGTGAAACTGCAAGCTAGACTTTAGAGTAAGTACACAATATTGTTAGCTCGCAAATTAGAACATGGTTGTAGCTCCTCCCAGGTACAGGTGCCCGCTATATCCTGATGGGTAGAGGTTATCACATGATGTCAGTTAACCCTTTCAGTTACTGTCTTATACAACAATAACCTCAAAGATTACTTCCAAATGGGAGGGGTGGGAAAGTGAGGATTCTACAAATTGTGCAGACATTACCATCCACTGCTCGATGTCTCCAAATTTTGAATCCAGCCCATAATATTTCTAAGAACAGAAAAGGAAGAGTTTAGGAAAGGGGGAGATAGGGGAAGACAAGATTAATTATGAACATGGAGGTACACAGATTATGTTAAAGATCATGCAGTGTTTCAGAACCACAGGCAAAAGTAAGCAGCCTTGTACAGCATGTATTCCTGAGCTATGTGAGAGACACCAATCACTTGGATGGAGGGGGCTGAATGTTCCTGTCGGTTTGGGACCTCTATGCAAGGACTAAATGGGAATCCTCAAGACAGCAGTCATTGACTGAAGCACAATATTTGAGAGGGCAGCCTCAAAAGTGATACAGGCTGCCAAAGCTGAAGACTCATTCAAAGGATCAGCAGTTCTGCAGCCTTTGCAATAGCACCCCCTCAACACAGCTCCCACCCTAGAAGAGGTAAGCACTGCTGAGAGAGATTGAAGACTCCCAAGCCTGGAAGGTTTAAGCACTGACGGAACTGTAGAGTGAGCAGCCAGTACCCAGCCTGTCCCTTTGACAGCCAAAACAGGGAAGGGAGCTATGCTGATATGGGGTCCCTCTAACTTCCCACTTCCCTTCCTTCAACTCCAAGAAAATTCAATGCAGAGACACACCCAGAGGCAGAAACATTGACCCACGCAGACAGGTTCTGACAGAAACATGCGCCAACAGAGAGACAAAAGCACATCCAGAAACGGGAGCCCACCCAGAAACAGACATCAACAGAGACACATTCCCACAGTGATATCCACAGACAGAAGTAGGCACGCACCAAGAGACACACCCTCATAGTGACAAGCACACTCACAGGCCTAGTCACTCGGGCATTTCCAGAGACTAAGCCAAACACAGTCATGCCCATAAACAGACAGAGATACAACACATCAGAAACAGATATCTTAGAACTATGTACAGTCTCAGACCGAAACTCCCAAAACAGAATTGGGACTTTCAAAAGTACGATCCTTGACCAGCACAAACATAGACACTTATACTATTGCCAGCAAAAGCTTGAATGTGCAACTCGACAGTGACCTACAGGCTGGAAGGTCAGCAGTGAAATCAGAAGACACATATTCACACAAAAAGTTGCAGATATCTGGAACAAAATTTCTCAAATGGCTGAGGCTGCTAGGAGTGAACAAAGCTTTGAAAATGACCAATAAATTTTTGCTTAGTAAAAGAATGAGGCGAGATTTTGGATTTAAGGCAGGCAAATGGTGTTAAGGTACATTTGCAAATTAGGCTGAATGGCTGTCTCCTGTTCCTCTGTTAGTTTAGAAACAGTTTTGGTCTGTGCCAAGGCTGTGGATCAGTGCCAATGGGACAAGTGGGCAGGGAGAAGATACCAGGCTGCCCATGTTTTTGCTACTTAGGGAAATCAAAGATCCCCAGCCTGTGGACAATGGCCTAACATACTGGCACAGACTGCTGTGTTGGAAACCAAATCGCAGTGACAGCCTGGAGATGGAAGACAAATCTGGAAAAATAACAAACAGAACAAAAGAAATCCTGGGTTTAATCAAACAGTTGGGCAGATTTTCAAATTCACTGCTGACTGGCCATGCCTCCAAACCAACACCAATATGGGGGAAGGTGCAATGAAGTCAGTGCATGCAACAAGGTCGGATAAGATTAAACCATGAGACAAACATAGCAGCCAACAAGAAGGCTCACCTTTTGAACCTGGTAGATCTGCCGAGCAGAGAAAATTGGAAGGAAAGTAGCAAAAGAAAGAAGTTAAATAGATTGAATGTGCAGACAGAGTTGCAAGGTTTCAGTTAGAAAGAGCAATTGGACCCATGTGAAGCTTGAAGTATTTTATTTTGTACATCCTTGCCAACCACAGGATAAATTGGACCCAGTTTTTGTCTTTTGGGACTCTGGCGTGTCACCCACAGGGCCAAGGCCCAGATACAGACCAAGATGACATATAGTGAAAAGCCAAACTCCAAACTGAGTGCAAGATGCAAGAGGCCCTTTTTGGACCTGCTCACTCAGATCAGGAGAAATGAGCTCAGACCTGCCTCTCTTTCGGTCACATTCGTATTTAAACAACTGACAGCTAAAACAACTGGAATGAAACTTAGATCACCATGGCATCATACCAGAGGCAATGACAGAACAAGTCAGTAGTTTGAAGTTGTGGTTCCTGGGGAACTGAGAATAGAGGACAACAAAATACGCAACATCCACTAATTACAGAGCCAATACAGCCAGTTTGGAGGTCATGATCAATGGAACATTTGTTACATCAGAGTACAGATGGTTCAAAGCTCCTTCAACCCTCTACAAAGCTCAGAAATCACACAAAGTAGTTATACAGAAGATCTCTGCAACCTGGAAAATTCACAAAACTTTTCCAGAATACAGTGCAGCCAGCAAGAACGGTACTGCTGAGAATGGCATATACATGCTGAGATTGAGGGTAGGTATAGCACATCAGGATGCATTACAGCCTGGCATCAACTGGAATTACAGCCGGGCAACTAAGAGAGCAACAATGGGCTGTCTACGGATGTAACCGGTTATAGTTGGGTGTCTATGGGTATTAACCAGGGGTTCTATGGGAGTTAAATTTGCTCATCTACAACAGTTAAAGATGGATCTCTGCTGGAGTAATGGACAGGCCTACATCTGGATGATTACCAATCTTTTTAAAATGTGTTTTTGGCATTGGACATAGCTGGCAATGCTGGTATCTATTATCTGCCACTTGTTGCCGTGCTGTGGCTAATGATTCACTTTCTGAATGGATGACAGCCCATACGGTGAAGCTCCTCCTTCTACAATGCTGCTCAGAACTTGGTCTTAAAGATTATGAATGTGGCCTCAAACTAATTTGCAACCTTTTGAGTATTGGAAGTTAAGATGTGCTCTGATCAAAGTGTTTAAAATATTCAAATGAAATGGATTTCATTGGGTTAATAAATCCAGGACATGAGAGCCTTAATTTTAAATTGGACATTCAATGTGAAATCAGGAAGGAGGTCTTCAACACAAAAGAAAGGTACAATTTAGAAAACAGGTTGTCGGTGTCAAGGCAATTGGTGCTTTAAAGGATGAAATTTTTAGTCTTTCGTTAGATTAGGGCTTGAAAGGACACTGAACAAAGGGGTGGGTGAAATGAAGTTGTTGCAAGATCAAAAATAATCTGATTTGATTAGGTCTATAGATTATTAGGTGTAGGGGCAAAAGTAGGCCATTCAGTCCATTGGAACTGCTTTGCCATTCAATAAAATCATGGCTCTGATCCCAAAAACATTTGATTACATCATCGATTAAAAATCTGTCTGTCTCAGCCTTGCGTATACTTAATTACCCAGCCTCGCCAGCCCTCTGTGGCAAGGAATTATGCACAGTACCCTCAGAAGAGAAATGGCTCCTTATCTCTGTCTTAAATGGACGTTGATCAGTGCATGGAGTATGGGATTTGGGACATTATGTTGCAGCTTTACAGGACATTGGTGAGGCCACTTTTAGAATACTGCATTCAATTCTGCCCTCCCTGCTAATAGGGAAGATGCTGTTAAACTTGAAAGGGTTCAGAAAAGATTTACAAGGATGTCACTGGGAATGGAGGATTTGAGCTATGGGGAGAGGTTGAATAGGCTGGGCCTTTTTCCCCCGGAGCGTCGGAGGCTTAATGGTGACCTAATAGAGGTTTATAAAATCATGACGGGCATGGATAGGTTGAATAGCCAAGGTCTTTTTCACAGGGTAAGGCAGTCTGAAACTAGAAGGCATAGGTTCAAGTTGAAAGGTGGAAAGATCTTAACAAGGACCTGAGGGGCAACATTTTCATTCAAGAGGGCGGTGCCTGTATGAAACGAGCTGCCAGACGTGGTGGAGGACGCAAGTATAATTACATTTAAAAGACATTTGGATTGGTACATGAATAGGAAGGGTGTAGAGGGATATGTTCCAAATGCTGGCAAATAGGATTAAATCAGGTTAGGATACCTGGTTGGCATGGATGAGGTGGACCGAAGGGTCTGTTTCTGTGCTGTGTGACTCTATAATTGCTTACTCTGAGATTACACCTTCTGGTCCTAGACTCCTGTAAAGGGAAACAATCCCTACAAGTCCCCTAAGAATCTTGTACATTTCAATAATGTCTCCTCTCACTCTTCTAAACTCAGGCTGCTCAACCATTCCTCTACGGAGATCCCGTCTTACTCAGAAATGACCTAATGAACCTCCTTCGACTGTCTCCAACGCCAGTATATCTATCCTTAGAAAAGACCAAAACTGTTTAAAGTATTCCGGGTATGATAATCAATCAATGCCTTTAGTTTGAGCAAGGCTTCCCTATCTTTATATTCCATTGCCTATAAAATAGAGGTCAACAGTTCATTTGCCTTCCCTATTACCCACTGAAATTGGATGCTAGCTATTTGGGATTCTTGCACAAGGATCTTCAAATCTACCAGCACTATGGTATTCTGCAGTTTCTCTTCATTTAATAACATTCAACTGGTAAAGTGCACAAACTCACAATTTCCTATACCATATTCCATCAAGTCCGTGAGCACTCTCTCAACCCATCTGCATCCCCCTGCAGGCTCTGTATCATCCTCATTACTTACCTCCTCACCCATCTTTATGCTATCCATAAAGTGGTGACAGTGCATTCACTTCTATTCCCATCTTAATAAGTTGCTTTATCTACAGCATCTTATTGAATGCCATTTGTAAATCCAGACACATCACATCTGTTGGTTCCCCTGATTGCTACCTCCTCAAAAGAATTCTAATAAATTCTGAAACGTTAACTCTGTTTCTTCTTTACAGATACTGCCAGACCTGCTGAGCTTTTCTGGCAACTTCCGTTTTTGTTCCTGATTTACAGCATCCGCAGTTCTTTCAGTTTTTATTCTAACGCATTTATTTGGCATGCTTTCTCCTTTGTGAAGCCATGCCGACTGTTCTTGATTAGTTTATGTAAATGGGCTTGCGGGACCGAACCAGTGACTTCTATTCCAAATAATCTGAGATTGGGAGTTCTCAGGCGATGATGTAAGAGTTTCAAATGTATGTTGGATTCACCAGACTTGTTCCCAGGTTGGTGGGATTGTCCTGTCAAGAGACATTGGGAAAACAGGGTGTGTACTCTCTTGAGTTTCAAAGAATGAGAGGCGATCTCACTTAAACCTACAGAATACATAGAGTTAGACACGATAGACTGGTGAGGAGTCTAGAAGCAGAGAACACTATTTAAAATAAGGCGAATGCTATTTAGGCCTGAGATAAGGATAGAATTGTAAAACTCTGGGAATTTTCTACCAGAGGTGATGGGACTTCAGTCTTTAAGTGTGTTTAAAGCAGAGATTGACAAATTTCTGATTACCAGTGGCATAACGGGTTATGGGGATAGTTTAGTTAAAAGGCATTGAAGTGTTTGATAAGCCATATTAATATTAAGTGGCAGAACAGCCTCAACAGTCTGAATGGCCTACGCTTGTTCCTATGTTGCTATATCCAATACAAAACAGTTGGTGGTTGGGAAGAAACCTGCAGGTGATTCTGTTACAGAGTATGGCAGTTACTACTTTCTACACTGGATCATCTGGTGAATCCATCCAGAGGATTCAGCCTCCTCAGTCTAAAATAAGCAGAAGTCCCCAACTTTACACTCTTGCCTCAGCTCTGACCAGTGCAATCTCAGCAATGGTCAATAACAGAGCAGCAATGGGGATAATACCAAACACTGCCAACATGTGCCCAATTCCCCAACTCACCTCTTTCTGCTGTCTCTCTAGCTCTTTCATTCGGATCTCTCTTGCCTCAGCCCGTGCAGCCCGTTTCGCTGCCAATCTGGCCTCAGCCTGTCAAAGAAAAAAGGAAAATCATGAGAAAATGTCCCTACCTGTACTGTACCCAGTATTTTACAGTGATAGACCTATATCAATCAGTACTGTAGCCCATTATTATACAGTGACAGACCTGTTCCTAACAATAGTGTGTCCCGGTGTTATTCAGCGACAGATCTGTCCCAACCAGCACAGCCATGTTTCTTACATTACAACAGATTTTGCATGTGTTGAGGCTATGACAGGTGCTAAATAAATGCCAGCTCATTCCTGATTAACTTTACTTTCTTGTTGAATACACTGCATTTCTACTCCTCAACAATTGGGCGGCCTTTTACAAAGAAACATCACTGCCCTGGAATAGCCCGTGGGTCAAGCCACCATGAATGGCTGTTGGAAAAATCACACACAATGCACAGTAACTTGTGGAGGTTGCGGGGATCAGAACTGCAGGCTGGAGAGCCAAAAAATCTCTTTGCGGGAAAGGCCACCTCATTGTGCCACTCAGTCACTCAATAAACCGATAAGGAATGTTAAACTGGGATCAAGGAACCCAGGACTGAGGTTCTACCTACTGGGTCCATACCCGTGTGTCATATGATGATACACATATCCCAACAACCACTGTAACTGTGTTATACAGTGAGAACTGTAACCCAGTATACAATGACAGACCTGTCTCCAACAGTATCGTAACCATTTTACACAATGATAAACATGTCTGCAACAGTACTGCACCCGTGTTTTATAGTAACAGACCCATCCCCAACAATGCTGTAATCCAGTGTTATACAGTGACAGATCTGTCCCCACCAGTACAGATCCCCAGTGTTCTAGTGCCTGACTTGTCTCCACAGCACAGCCATGCTTTTGCAACAGATTTTGAATGGGTTGAGGCTATGAAACGTGCTAAATAAATGATCGTTCATTCCTGCTTAACTTTGCATTCCTGTTGGGCACACCACATCTCTACTTCTCAACACGTTTGCACGGTTTCTCCATGTCTGTGAGTGTTTCCTCCGGGTGCTCCGGTTTCCTCCCATCATCCAAAGATGTGCAGGTTAGGGTGGATTGGCCACGCTAAATTGCCCGTCGTGTCCAGGGACGTGCCAGCTAGGTGAATTAGCCATGGGAAATACTGATTGGGTGCGACGCACTTCAGAGGGTCAGTATGGACTCGACGGGCCAAATGGCCTTCTTGTATGCTGCAGGGATTCTATGATTCTAACTGGGGAGCCCACTGTGACAACTCTCGGAGACTAAAGCAGCATTCCAATACTGGGCTATAGCCATTTGGAACAATAACTAATTGGAAGCATTGTCTCTTTTGATATCAGCTGTTAATTTAGTCATCAACAACATCTCATCACCATACAAATACAACTGCTGTTTTAGATGAACAAGTGACTTGGAGTCATAGAGTCATACAGCATGGAAACAGACACTTCGGTCCAACTTCTCTATGCTGACGAGACATCCCAATCTGATCTAGTCCCATTCGCTAGCATTTTCCCCACAACCTCCTAAATCCTTCCAATTCATATATTCATCCAGATGCCTTTTAAAATGTAATAGTTCCAGAGGAAGTGGTGGAGGCGGAAGTTTGTTCCATACATGCATCACCCTCTGCATGAAAAAGTTACCCCTCAGGTACTTTTTCAATTTTTTCGCTCACCTTAAACCTGTGCCATCTAGTTTTGGACTCCTCCACCTTTGGAAAAAGACCTTGGCTAGTCACCATATCCATGCCCCTCATTACTTTATAAAACTCTATAAAGGTCATCTACAGAGTAACTCAGAAATAATACTCCTTTTTTGGTTGTTGTGTCCTCTCCTCCTCCCCACTTCAATCAGGGGGCAGAATGCTAAAGCCTACAAAGCTCTCCAGACTACTGATACAAGACAAGCGAGATCCCAGGCTGAAATGTTGCTCAACAGATTGTATTTTATTTGGTTCTTAATTTAATGAGGTTGTCTATCACTGAAACACAATGCTGCAGATTTGGCTTTTCAATTTTGGAATAAAATTACAACGAGATTCATTCATGCCAACATAACACAAGATTTCACATTTTGTCCAAGGCATGGGAAAATCCAAATTAGCCCTTTCAGTTCGCTAGATGCTGCTTGGCCCTGTCCTGAATTGTGGCCTGGATAAGTCACTTTTGCTTTGGCAAATTCACTTTTAGCCCGATTTATAATCAGACTGGCTTTTTGTAGTCAGTCAAGCAGTTCTGTCAAGTAGTGTAAATGTTCTTCCCAGATTCAGCCAAAAACCATCAAATTGTTGCTGTAAACAACACAATAACGTAGTCGTTCAAATAAGTTCATTGGTTATTGTTGGTAGCTGTGGGAATAAAAGACCAATTCTTGCTTTTCTACTCCATGCCTCTACTTATAATGCCAAGTGTGTTATGCCTTTTTAACAGTTGTCTCAACATATCCACCTTCACAAAGGCATTTAGGGATGGCCAACAAATGCAGGCCTTGCCAGTGACACCCGCATCCTGTGAAAAAAGTTTTAAAGAAGTCCTACTACCATGAATATTTTGTAGCTCAGCTTTCTCTATTCCTGAAGCCCTTTCAAATTGTGACGTTTAACATAAATCACTTTTCCTCATTCCTTCTTGGTAATTACTTTGCACTACTGTGTTAACTTAATCTGCCACACGTCCACTTATTTCACCTGCCTTTCTGGTGTGTCAGTCAGTTTGTCACTATTCACTGTATTTCCAAATTTCATATCATCTGCACACCATAGGATTCTGTCCCATGTACCCTTGGACAAGTCATTAATATCTGTTAATGAGATTAATTGTACTGATGCCAACTAATGGGAGAACACCACTGGTTTCTCCTCACCAACCAGAAAAACAGCTAGTCACCGCTATGCTCTGCTTTCTGTCCATTTTCCATACTAACACTTTAATTCTATGGACTTCAGATTTGTTCACAAGTTTATAATGTGGAACTTTGTTAAATGCCTTTTGAAAATCCTTACATGCACACTGACTGCATTGCCTTCTCATCAAAGAATGCAATCAAGTCAGTCAATCACAAAACAAATCTGTGCTGACCTTCCTTTCCTAATACACACTTCTCCAAACACAAATGAATTTTGCCTTGGGATTACTGTCTGTAGACAATGCTCTTTTACTGATGTTAGGCTGTTTGGCATATAGTTGTCTGTCCCTGTTTATGAGCAAACCACATGCATCTCCAGCAGGACTGGCTCACTTTCCTATTTCAAGTGCTGCCAGCTTTTTAAGTACCTCTATTTATTTTTATCCAAACAAATATTCCTACCTCCTCCTTTACTGTCAAACCAGCTTGTTGCATACCTCACAGGGGTCGAAAAAGTTTAGCATGGGAACAAACCATATGGGCGACTGTTCCTTAACTCATTCACATTCATTAAGTAGATTTCTTTCTCTGAAGGATGATGGGTTTTTACAATCCAGTGGTTTCATGGTCAACGTTACTCAGACTAACCAGATTTAGCAATTAATTTAATTTAAATTCAAACCAATTGCTTTGATGAGATTTGAATTCACAAGTTCATAATGTGGTGCCTGCTTCAGTCGTACAAGTTGCCCCAGTCCCCAGGCATCACTCTGCCAACTGAGAACAAAGCCATTACGCTACCTTTCCCAAACAGCCACTTCCTTGTCCATTCTCCATGTAATTTTGCAGAGTCTTTGCATGCTCCCTCACATAGCCAAGTTTCTTGTGGAGCGCTGTATCATCAACAAACTTGCACTTTACCCCTTCATCTAAATTGTTCCTATAAACTGCAAATGGCTAAAGCTTATTACCAATCCTTGCGATACTCAACTAGTAACAGCTTGGCAATTTGAAAATGAACCATTTATTCCTGCACTGTAAATCAGATCTTTTGCCAATCATTTATCATTCCCCCAACTCCAGGAGTCCCTATCATGTGCAAGAAATGTGTGTGGCAACTTTATCAGATGCCTTTTCAAAATCCAGTGATACTTCTACTGACTTCCATTTACATACCTTATTGGTTACACTTTCAAGAGCCATAATAGATTTGACAAACATGATTTCCTTTTCAAAAACATAATGACTGTGTGCCTAGTTACAATATGATTTTCTAAATCCTCTGTAACCACTTTCTTCATAATGGTTTCCAGATTTACAGTCACTGATCCCCAGAGGATTCCCTATAATATTATTCCTAATTAGCCTTGTTTCATTACACAAGGCAGCATCTAAAATAGCCTGATCCCTGGTGTGTTCCACAACAATGCAGGAAATGGTATCATACGCTCGGCAGGAGTTTGGTTTCTAAACCAATTTCATCTGTGAACTCTGTCTGAATATTCAAACCTTCCACGATTACTGCATTATTCTTGTTCCAGAATTTGCTTATTTCTTGATTAATACCTTCTTGAATATTGTAGCCACCTAGTCATTGATAAACCCCTCAGTAATTTCTGCTTCATTAACTCCATCCATGCTGATATCTTTCCTGGTCCTCTGAGTCAAGATCCTTCTCCTCTTCTGCCTGTTACCACCTTTTATAATCTTACATTCAAGGCCATCAGCTTAAACAAGCATTCTGCCTTGAATTAGAGAGTAGGTATGGTTGCCAAATTTACTGATAATGCAAAGGTAGGTGGGGAGATAAGTTGTGGAGAGGACAAAAAGATATAGATAAGGCAAGTGAACAAAGATGTGGCAAATGGAGTTTTATGTGGGAAAATGCATAATTGTCCATTTTGGCAGGAAGAATAAAAATAGGCATACTATCTAAATGGTGGGTGACTGCACAGATCTGAGATGGATAGAGATCTAGGTATGCTCATGCATGAATTGCAAAAGGCTAGTTTGCAGGTGCAACAATTAATCAAGAAAAAAAATAGAATGTCATCATTTATCACATGGGAATTGAATGCAAAAAAAACGTTACACTTCAGTTATTCGAATAGGGCAATGTTGAGATCACATCTGGAGTCCTGTATACAATATTGTTTGCCTTATTTAAGGAAGGATGTAAATGAGTCAGAGATGGTATATAAGAATAAAACCTGAATTGAGTTGGGGCTGGTATCTTAGAAGGAAAGGTTGGACAGGCTAGGCTTGTATCTGTTGGAGTTTAAAAAACAGCTGACTTGGTTGAAACATACAAAATCCTTAGGGGTCTTGACAGGATAAATTTGGAGCGGATGTGGAGAAGAAAATGTTAAGAGTCTATGGTAAAATAAAAGGCAAAATAGCAGAGCATTTAGAAATACATAATCTAATCAAGCAGAGCGAGCATAGCTTCATTAAAAGGAAATCATGCCTGACAGAGATTTATTGGAATTCTTTGAAAAGTTAACGAGCAGAGTACACAAAGAGGAATCAGCCGATGTCACAGATTTTGGATTTTTAAAAGGTGTTTGATAAGATGCTACACTAACGGCAACTTAAAAAGAGCCCGTGGTGTTGGAGATAGAACAGAAAGGATAGAGGATTGGCCAAATATTATTAGGGAGAGAGAATTATGATAAAGGGGGCTCTTTCAGGATGGCAGCCTGCAACTACTGGAGTGCCACAGGTATCAGTACTGGGTCACATTTATTTGCAATATTTGCTAATGACCTGGCTAATGGAAATAAATGTACTACCGCCAACTATATTGATGACACAAAAATTGAAGGGAAGGCAAGTAGTAAAGTGGCACAAAGAATCTACAGAATGATAAAGACAGGTTAAGTGAGTGGGCAAAAACTTGGCGGATGGAATATAATTTGGTAAAATGTGAAGATAAATACTTTGGCAGTAAGAAATAGAAGAGTTGAAATTTATTTAAACTGAGAGACAGTGCAGAAAGCCACAGCACAAAGGGATTTAGAGAACCTCTCACATGAATTACAAAAAGCATCATCCCCTTCATCCAAACTCAGCAAATAATAGGGAAAGCACGTGGACAGTTCACTAGGGAAGTCTTGCTAAAAATATACAAAGCACTGTTCAGACTACATAGAGTCAGACAGCACAGAAACACACCCTTCGGTCCAACTCGTCCATGCCAAACCTAATCCCAAACTAAACTAGGCCCACTTGCCTGCTCCTGGCCCATATTCCTCTCAACCTTTCCTACTCATGTACTTGTCCAAATGTCTTTTAAATGTTGTAATTATACCTACATCCACCACTTCCTCAGGAAGTTCATTCCACACATGAATCACCCTCTCTGTAAAAAATTTGCCTCTTATGTCTTTTTTAAAATCTCTTGCCTCCCACCTTAAAATGTGCTCCCTAGTTTTGAAATCCCCTATCCTAGGGAAAAGACAACTACCATTAACTCTATCTATACCACTCCGTATTTTATAAACTTCCATCAGGTTGTCTCAACCTCCTATGCTCCAGTGAAAAATATCCCAGCCTATTGAGGCTTTCTTTATACCTCACACCTTCCAAACCCGGCAACATCCTGGTAAATCTCTTCTGAACCCTCTTCAGCTTGATATATCCTTTCTATAACTGGGTAACTAGAACTGGACAAAATATTCCAGAAGAGGCTTCACCAATGTCTTGTATAACTTCAACATGACTTCCCAATTCTTACACTTAAAAGATTGAGCAACGAAGACAAGCGTGCCAAATGCCTTTATAACCACCTTGTCTATATGTAACGCAAACTTCAAAGAAATACCTGCACCTCACAGTCCCTCTGTTCTGCAACATTACCCAAAGCCCTACCATTAATTGTGTAAGTCCTACCCTTTTTTGTTGTACTAAAATGCAATACATCGCATTTATCCAAATTGAATTCCATCTGCCATTTTTCAATCCATTGACCCATTTGATAAAGACCCCTTTGTAATCTTAGAAAACCTTCTTCACTATCTACTATGCCACCAATTTTGGTGCCGTCCACAAATTTACTAATCATGCCTGCTATATTGTCATCCAAATCATTTCTGAAAATGACAAAAGAGGACCCAGAACCTATCCCTTTGGAACACCGCTGGTCACAGGCCTCCAGTCCAAAAAGTAACCCTCCAATATTACTCTCTGTCTCCTGCTAAGCCAATTATGCATCCAAATGGCAAGCTCACCATGAATCCCATGTGACCTACTTTACTAACTAGTCTACCATGCAGAACCTTGTCAAAGACTTTACTGAAAATCTGAAATACTGAACAGTTTTGGTACCCTTATTGAGGAAAAGATATACTAGCATTGGATGCAATCCACAGAAGCACAATAAGTTGATCTCAGATATGGAGAGATTTCTTACGAGGAGGGATTGAGTAGATTGGGCCTGTAGTCATTAGGGTTTAGGAGAATGAGAGGAGACCATATTGAAAATTATAAGATTCTTCTGGGGTTTGACACGGTAGATGCTGAGAGGTTGTTTACCCTTGTGAGCAAATCTAGAACCAGAGGATATAATCTCAGAATGAAAAGAGTCACACATTTAAGACAAAGATGAGGAGAAATTTATTCTCTCAGAGGGTAGTGAATCTGTGGAACTCTTTACTGCAGAGGGCTATAGGCATGGGTCATTATGTACATTTAAGGTTGAAAAAGACAGATTTTTAAAATCAGTAAAGGAATCTGGGGTTATAGCAAAAAGGCAGGAAAGTGAGGTTGATAAATCAGATCACCCATGATGTCACTGAAAGGCAAACAGACTCAGTTGGTAGGATGTTCGTCTAGTGAGAGGACCAAAGGTTACTGTTTAAATAGGTTGCCACTGATTACTAAAACAGAGAGGAGGCTAAATGGATTTTTTCCGCAAAGGGTTGTTAATTTTGGAGCATTCTTCCTAAAAAGGTGATGGATGCAGAGTCCTTGACTACTTCAAGGCAGAGGTAGATAGATTCTTGTTAAGCAAGAGGTGAAAGATTAACAGTGGTAAGTGGGATCAGATCAAACATAACAGAAAGGGAGAGCAGATTCAAAAGGCTGAAATGGCCTACTCCTGTGTTTTTCATAGGTTCCTTTGGATGCAGCATGTGGTGAGTCACTGGGCAAGAGAAGGCTGAGTCAGGCCAGGGAGAAAGGACGGCTTGGAAGGAGTGCAAAATTAATGACAAGTTCTTCTGTGGAGAATGCAGATAAAAGACTTCACTGTGGCAAACTGTAGGAAAATGCTGTCAAGGAGGTGGGCAGAAGACAGCCTCTTCTATTAGGTATCGCAAATTTACTCCCTAATTCTTTTGGAGAATGTGTGTGGGCAATTCTTTTGTAGTGCATGGGCCCTGTAAATCTCTTTGTGGTGCATGGTAACTTAAAGGACCTAACTTGTGCTTGGTCTGTGTGGGGAGTTTCGGGTTGCAGTCATGCTACTTAGAGGGAAGAACGTGGGGGATGGTTGGAGGTGATTGCTTTCTAGATCAAAAAGTGTCCAGATAACTGCACCCCTTCCTGATTCTCCAGAGCATATGCAGCCAGATTTCAGATCACTGACTGCGCTGACATTTCTCCAGTCACAGACATACACTAGTTAATATGGATCTCCCACAAGCTGACAAGTGACACCACACAAATGCCAGGCTCTGATCATCACCAATAAGAGACAATCTAACCACCATGCCTTGACATGTAATGGTGTTATCATCACTGAATCCCCCACAATCATCATCCTGGGGTTATCACCAGAAGCTCAACTAGACTCACCACATAAACAGAGTGGCTGTACGACCAGGTCAGAGGCTAGGAGTCCTGCATTAAATAACTCACCTCCTGACTCCCCAGAGCCTGTCCACCAGGTACAAGGCACAGGTCAGGAGTGTGATGGTATACCCTCTACTTGCCTGGATGAGTGCAGGCCCAACAACACAAGAAGCTTGACACCATCCAGGACAACGCAGCACACTTGACGGGCACTACATCCACAAGCATCTACTCCCTCCAGCACCGATGCTGAATAGCAGCAGTGTGTACTATCTACAAGATGCGCTGCAGAAATTCACCAAAGATCCTCAGACAGCACCTTCTAAACCCACAACCACTTCCATCTAGAAGGACAAGAACAGCGGATTCATGGGAACACTACCACCTTCAAGATCCCCTCCAAGCCACTCACTATCTTGGTTTGGAAACTTATCACCATTCCTTCACTGTCGCTGGGTCAAAATCCTGGAATTCCCTCCCAGTGGCATTGTGGGTCAACCCACAGCAGGAGGACTGCAGCAGTTCAAAAAGGCAGCTCACCACCACCTTCTCAAGGGCAACTAGGGAGGGGTAACAAATGCTGGCCAGCCAATGACACCCACATCCTACAAATGAATAAATAAAAGCTGCAGTTATGACATTTAATCTGTCCCTCAATCCCCTTCTTACCACATTTTATATGTTTAACAAATTTCAAGCTTTAATCCCTCAATACATTTTGATTTTATTCATTTCAAATTTTTAGTTTTATCTAGACCACAGTATTTACTTAATAATGGATAGTACAGTGTCTGTTGTCCATCAGTAAACCTTCAAACATGTGCAGTGGTATGTATAATGCTGTGGCACTCTTTATGCCAGACATCAGTTCCTGATTTGATAAGAATCTTATAAAATTATTTGATTATACAGTTTTCTCGTTTCCTGGTGCCTATAAGGGTGTTAACTAGAAAACTTTGCAATCACTTTTCT
This sequence comes from Ginglymostoma cirratum, assembly GCA_024137785.1. Lineage (NCBI taxonomy): Eukaryota > Metazoa > Chordata > Chondrichthyes > Orectolobiformes > Ginglymostomatidae > Ginglymostoma > Ginglymostoma cirratum. Next base: position 1,021,789 of record JAHRHZ010000145.1, read on the forward strand.
CTTGTTGATCTGCTGATTTTGAAATTTCTCATATACTGTATTCACCTGGAAAGGTCACAGAATGGAAAAAGGTCACAAATCTTTTCTCACCCCTTTGTGCTGCCTTTTTTTCTGCAGATGCTACTTTGTTGAATGGTTCTTGTCTTGTTCACTCCCTGAGGGTGCTGGAAGTGTCAATGGAGACTGCAAAAGGTGCCAAGGTCAATTATTATCACCGTAGCTAAGATTATCAAACAAGGGCAGGTCAAGGACAGAGGCAATACCTTTTAAAAGGCTCACTACCATATGAGCAGTGCATCATCCGACCTGCACTACACAGAGGGAAGTGGCTAGATATAGCCAGGGCACAAAGGGCATCAAGGTTGGGGGTGGGGTGGGGGAAGAGAAGTGGAGGAATGGAGGGAATGGGCAGAAGGGGACAGAGAGGGAGGAGATGAGGGTGGCACAGTGGCTTAGTGTTTGGCCCTGTGAGGCAGCAGGGCTAGGGATCTAGGTTTGATTCCACCCTCGAGTGACCGTGTGCAAACTCGATGCAGATTCTCCCCATGCCTGCGTAGGTTTCATCCAGATGCTCCGGGTTTCCTCCCACAGTGCAAAGATGTGCAGATTAGGTGGAATGGCCATGCTAAATTGCCCATAGTGTCTAGGCTTGGGCAGAGTAGGTAGATTAGCCCTGGGAAATATGGGCTTACAAGGATAGGATTGGGGGGGTGGGGTCTTTGTGGGTGCTGTTCAGAGGGTTGATGAGGATTCAATGGGCTAAATGGCCTGCTTCCATGCTGTAGGGACCCTGTGATTCTATGAGAAGAGAATTGGGGCACAGAAGGGCGAAAAAGACGAGGAAAATGGAGGAATGGGGAGGACAGAAGGAAGAACAGAATGAAGGGAAGTGAAGGAATGACATGAGGGAGAGAAGGGAAGGAGCTAGGGAATCAATGGAAGACACACCAGACTTTACTGTCCAGTGGGCTAAAATTAGAAATTGCATTTTTGAAGCTGCGATATTTTGCCTTCACATAGCTCACCCAGCAATGTCTCACATACCTCTCTACGCAGATAAAGGAGACTGCAACCTTGAAACAGGTGAATCCTGTATAGGGACAGAGTTGTCAGCATTTAGAAGCACCTCAACCCTCAGCTCAATTCTCACACTTACTGTCCTCAAATTAACTCCTGGCAGCAACAACCCCTGTGTGCACTTATGGCTCTGATGTTCTCTACAAATTACACTAGGTTAACAATACCATCAAGAGGCAATTGTAACTGCACAAACTCAACTGTTCAACCAACCGTCAGCAGAAAATCAAAGAGTGGCATAAAAATATTTGCAAGCTGGTGCAGAACATTCCGAAGATATTACCTGTTTTTTGACTAACTGGGTGAATTGAAAGGAACCAGAAAAGAGCGATTTTCAGAGAAGCTCTCAGTCCTGTCATCACACAGCTCAGTGAAACTGAAAGTAAACTCCATATCTACACCTCACCCCAAGAGGGCCCTGCCTACCCTCATCCATGTGTCACAGGTGATTGGCTTTTACCATGTCCTTCACTGAACTTGACTTTGATTGTCAGCTTTGAAAGGTAAAAGAGGAACAAACTTAATGGTGCTGCAGTGATAACATCCAGTCATCAAAAGGGCAAAACTAATGCTGTGGGGAAATGGGTTCAATTGTCATCACAGGAGTTGATGGAATTTAAATTCCGTTTCTTTATTTTTGAAATCAAAAGCTAGTCTCACCCATGGGGACCGTGAAACCATCATCAATTGGTGAAAAACCTATCATCTGACTCATTAATATTCTTTAAGGAAGGAAATCTGCCATCCTCACTTAGTCTAGTCTGTATGCTCCACAAAAATGAGGTTGACTCTCAATGACCAGTGAAGCCAACCAATTGTTCAAACCACTACAAAGTCAAAAACAAAAGAATTAAACCATGTGCATCATCTGGCATTGACACAGGCATTGGGGGCAACACTGGCAAACAGAGCTGTTTCAAGCGTGCCAAGACCTCTTTACCAACTTCCTGTTTGGGAATACCACCAGGTTAAAATTCCCTTCAAGCCACTCACTATCCTGATTCTGAAATATATTGCTGTTCCTTCAATGTCATGGTCAAATCCTGAAACTCCTTTCCTAACAGCACTGGAGATGTACCTGCACCACATGGTCTGGAGTTGTTCAACAGGCAGCTCACGATCACTTCCCCAGGGAATTTGTGGATGGACAATAAATGCTGTCCCAACCAGCAAAGCTCACATCCGTGAATACAAAACATATCTTTCCCCGATTTTCCTGTCCTGAATCACAAGCTTTCATTGGAACACAGCAGGAAAATACACAGACCCAAGAACCAGATGTAAAAGTAATCCATCTCCAAAGTTGCCAGGTGTTCCTTTAAAGAAACCATCCTCTCATTACGTGTATTGGGATGTTTACTCGGTTAATGAGCATCATAAATGCAAGGTTTTGTTTTGCATATAATAAACAACAGTGCTGTAATGCCACAACAATACACTGTGCACCAGCATCTGTTCTGATGAAGCAGCATTGTCCTTAAGGAACCTTTCAGGAGTGTTTATGAAATGTACACCTCACTACCCTAGCGTTATAGTACACTCTCAGTTCGATTACAGATCAGGAGCAGGATTTGTGTGACGGGGATGATGGGCAAGAGGTAACCAGGACTCAGCATCTGCAAACACTCCTTAGGCGGAGGACAGGCTTGTGATATTGTATCCATCCAATTCACCTCACAATGCTGGACAGAGGCAACTGCTACCCCTACAAACAAACACCCACTCTGAGGGACCCCCTGAAATTGACATTTGCTTCCGGGGAATCCCTGCAAATGACATTGACTCCTGGGGGCCCTTGTAAATTACAGCTGCTCAAGGAGCCTCACAAACACTACACTTTCCCAGGGACCCCACTGCAAGGGCAGCTACAACCTGCAAATACCACCCATTCCTAGGACCCCTTGAAGCACTTTCAGGTAACACCCACATAAACCCTCATCATAAACTCCCAGAGAACATTTGCAAATACCATAGACTGCTGTGGATACCCGACAAAAATAAGATATTCCCAGGGTGCTCTGGCACTGCCGGAAATCAACTGTAAGCACTGCATCTAGGTAAGAAGGATGAAGACCTTCTTAGCCGTAACCAAGACTGATACAAGCAGTGTATCACTGAAGGAGTTCTGTACTGTCAGAGCTTTACAACAATGATCCAAACAAGTGTACAAGACATGAGTTCAGCATTTGCAGATGTCAGAAAACTCAGCAGTATTGTAACTGAGAGAAGGACAGTGATAAACTTTTAAGAGGACAGACAGACTGGTTGAATGAATAGAATGATGCCAGATGGTATTTAATGTACAGAAGTGTGAAGTAATTTAGTCTGGTCAAAAAAAGAGAGACAACATTAAATGAGTGATATTAATGGAAAGGGACTACAGGAGGAGATGTGTTTGGAGTGGGGTGGGGGGGTTTATGTGCATAAGTAATTGAGGGTGACTAGACAAGTTGAGAAATCAGTCAGTAAAGTGTCAGGCTGACGGCTATGTGAAGCCTGAGTAAAACACTGGGTTCAGCCCGAAATGGAGAATTACCTAGTTCTGTGTACCACACTTTAGAAAAGATGTGAATGCATTAGAGAGAGCACAGAAAAGGTTTTGAGAATGGTTCCAGTGATGAGAGACTTCAGTTACAGTAATGGATTGGAAAAGCTGGAGCTGTTCTTGTTAGAAAGAAGTCTGAGAGGAGATTTGATCGAGTTGTTCTGAAGAGTCTAGATAACTAAATAGGGAGAAATTCATCAATAGGATGAAGGACAGCCAGAGGACACTGATTGTAGGCGAGTGGGCAAAGAACCAACAACAACTGGAGGAAAAAAGTTTTTATTCAGCGAGTGGTTAGGATCTGGAATGTACTGCCTGGGAGTGTTACATAGGCAGATTAAACTTTGGCTTTCAACATGGCATTGGGTAACCATCGAAGGAGAAAAGAATTTTAAGACCTAGAGTACAGGTAGCGCTAGCAGTAATCTTGCAGAGCTGGAACAGACAAGTTGGGCCCGATAGCCTACTGTATTGTAATCATTCAATTATTCCATAAGAATTGAAATCAAGGCCTCAAGTGTCCTTTCAGGTGCTCATTGAAGATTTAAAACAAAAGCACGAAAACCTTTGTCTGATTACTTGGCTGCACTTATGATTCTTTCAACGTCACTGATACGGTGTTTATTTGTTCTGCTATAATTTAAAACCGTTCTAACACATCATCCTATAGCATCCTATATCCTGCAGTGCTTGAGCAACAAAAAAGAACTGACATTTCCAAGCCTTTCTTCGGAACTCTCAGCTGTTGCCAAGAGGTTTAAAGAATTTAACCCCAGCTGTCAGGGTGAGGTCTCTCTCAGCCGCATTGCCCCAATCACACTCCATGTGAAGGGCTGATAAACTGCAAAGCAATTGGGAAAAGGCAGATAAGTCATGCGAAGACAATGCTATCCTGTCCTCACCTCAGCTTGATTCCCAAGTTCAGAAAGTGATTCAAGTATTCATAAATGCACATCTAACCAGGGTATAGAAACAGTATCCATTCAAATCGATGTGACTCTACACCCAGCTGCAGGACCAAATTATAATAAGTTTACATTGTCATCTCACTGACAAGTTGTTTGGCTCCATGTTTGGAAGAGGTTTCAAATTTCACACTGTCGCTTGCTGAGTGTGTGAAATGCAGTTACTATCGGGGGGCTGAGCTTGGCTAGACTTTCAGGATCAATGATAATCACTCGAGGCCCACGGCCCTGCTCTACTCCATGCCTAGATTGGAGCAGTTATCAGAGACCATCCCTCATGTCTCATCCCTGTCCAGCATTTCAGTCATTCCTGCAACTAAGGGCAAGTCTTCATCTGCTGGATACACCGAGTCTTCTGAACCAGACTATGGCAGGGTGTTGGGCTTAGGCAGGTAGAGCCGAGGCTGGGTTTTATTCTGTTGGCCCTGTACCTATAAGCACGTGTGGGTAAGAGAGATGGAGAGAGACAGACAGGAAATTTCAGAACAGCATAATGATAGAATGTTAATGGGCACTGCAGGGGTTTCAGTGCATCGTCACCCTGGACAATGTTATTTTGATTTAGTAAGTTTTTGTTCTCCTTTTATGAGTTTCCGTTGAACATTAGTTTGTGTTTGTTACAGTATCCTTCAGGGATTGTTTAACAGGTTAGAAAGACACTCAGTGAGACAGAGGGCTGAATTTTCACCTCCCACGAGCAGGGGGCACTGGCGAGGAAACAAAGAGGCAGTGAGGAGTAAGACACGAGTGAATGAGAGAGAGAGAACACGCGAGCGAGCATGCGGGCAAAGCGGGAACACAGACGGAGAGAGTGAACAAAATGGGAACACAGAGGTAGAGAGAGAGAGAAAGCGAGCAAACGCAAACACAGAAAGAGAACGCACAAAGCAGGAAGACAGAGAGAGTGAAAGAGTGTGAAGCCGGAAGAGAGAGAGCGAGCAAAGCAGGAACACAGAGGGAGAGCGTGCAAGAGGGGGAGAGACAGCGCGCAAAGCAGGAAGACAGAGAGAGAGCGCGCGCGCGAAGCGGGAAGACAGACAGAGAGAGAGAGAACACGCACAAATTGGGAAGACAGAGAGAGAGCACGCGCAAAGCGAGAAGACTGAGAGAGGGAGCATGCAAAGCAGTAACACAGAGAAAGCACGTGTAAAGTGGTAACACAGAGAGAAAGCAAAAAGCAGGAAGAGAGAGAGAGAAAAGCAGGAAGAGAGAGATCCACAAGCAGGAACACAGAGAAATAGAAAGAAAGGGAAGCGGGAACAGCAAGAGAGACAAGCAAGATTTGAGAGAAAAGCAGAAAGAGAAACAGAAGCAGGAATCAACGTAAAAGAGGGAATGTTAAGTGGAGGAGAGAGATGGGGAGTCAGGGTGAGAGAAGGAAGGGAAGTAATTTGAGGCAGAGGGAGTGGAAAGAGATGGATAGTCAAAAACAGGAGAGAAAGCGTGAATAATTGGTCAAAGGGAGAGTGAAAGGTGAAAAAAAATGAGAGAAGGGGAAGTGATTGAGGCAGAGAGACACAGGGATAAGGAGAGGGGGGAGATGAGGGCGCAGGAGTGTAAGAGAGAGTGTGTGGGTGGAGAGAGAGAGAGACAAATGGGGCGCAGGTTCAAGAAAGGGTATGAGATCACAAGATTAAGAATAACAGCGATAGAAAAATATTATCGAGCATATATGCAGATGAAAAATAACTTTTGAAATAGTTCAGTAAATTTCCATTTACAGAGCTGATGTTTTGAGATTAATCTGCAGTCAGATTGTCTGCATCTTGGGACACTTCCTGAAATTGGGGCTCCATGTTTCTGTGTTTAGTTTAAGAGTTATACCCCGTGGACAGCAAAGAGAATGCAAGGGTGTGCAAAACTATGATTATCTAAAGGAATCCAGTGTGTGTCGCACACGATTTGCAGTCTAGTCAGGAGGAATTTCTTACCAAAATGCATCACCAGAACAACAGCAATTGGCTTTAGCTGAACTCCTACAACTCTTCTACAAAGGCAGGAAATGAAAAACGGTGGCATCTGTCCAAGTGTCAACAGCGAGTGACATTTCCGATTTAACTGCTGCCAGTAACATGCAGCAGATCCCAGGATGAAAACGCAAGTCAGAGCTTTCTCCTGGTCAAGGAACAGATTTCCAATCGCGAGCAAGGGAGGGAGTGTTTCAGGAAGTGGTGGAGTATGAGAGAGGCACAGACAGAGGGTTGAATTGTGAGAGGGAGAGATTGTGAGGAAAAGAGTGCAAGAGAATATCTGGGATAGAGAGATTAAAGAGAAAAAGCAGCAGGTAAAGAGAGAGAGAGAGAGGACGAATTAAACAGAAAAACAAGCAGTTATGGAAAATGAGCAAAACAGGGAGTGTCACAGAGAGAGAGACAGGAAATTATAAAGAGGAAGGGGGACAACGTGCAAGAAATAAAGACTGCTCAGAGATGAGAGTGGGAGTGTTGAGAGCAAGAGCAAAGAAACAAAGAAAGGGAGGAAATAAAGGCAAACAGAGAGTGCAATACTCGGCAGTGATCCAGTCAACTTTTTTGTTTCACTCTAACTCACGTATCAGAAAGATCTGTTTTATATTCCATCTTGCTCTGTGCAAAATACAGTCCCTCTAATTAAAAGGCTCACCTGCTCACAAAGTTAGAACACAGATCATGGAAGGAGGTTTGGAAATCCAGGGGCAGCAAAACCAGCTGACAGGGTTACCACCTTCAAACTGATTAAATCTTCATATTCCCCCAATCTTCAGCATCACAGTACTCAATGATCTAATGCTTTCCCCATGGAAATGTGCTGTGGGCTTGATTTTAAATGCCAAATGATCTCATCGGGTTGGGTGAGGGAGTTTCTGCTGAAGTCTGAATGGAGAGGACCAAGATCACTAAGAGCCCAAACAAAGTAAAATAGAAAGGATACAAACCACAGCTTGATCATGAACAACAACACGGAGTATATTTAGATCTATCAAAATAGTGCAGCACCTACACAGAAAGTCTTTGATTGAGACACTGTACAAGGAGGTTTACTCTATATCTAACCCTGTGCTGTACCTGTTCTGGGAGATTTTGATCGGTTCAGCGTACAGGGAGCTTTAGTAAGTAAATTGTTAGAGTTGCAGCCAATGAGTACTTGGGTCATGAAAAACTTCATCCTAAGATCATACAAGAAATGACTTGAGACACAGTTAATTTTCCAAAACTCTCAATTTGTGGACAGCATCATTAAACCGGATGATAGCAACTGTGAAACTATAAGACCATAAGATATTGGAACAAAATTTGGCCACTTGGCCTAGTCAGTCTGCACCACCGTTCGATCATGGTAGACTTGTTTCCCAACCCCATTCTCCTGCCTTCTCCTTTTGATCCCCTTACTGATCAAGGACCTATCTATCTCTGTCTTAAATACACTCAATGACTTGTACACCACAGCCTTCTGTGGCAATGTGTTCCACAGATTAACTGCCCTCTGGCTGAAGAAATTCCCCTCATCTTAGTTCTAAAGGGTTGTCTCTTCACTTTGGGATTGTGCCTCGTCTTTCATACTAGTGGAAACATCTTCTCCACATCCACTCTACAGACCTCTCTGTATTCTATAAGTTTCAATTAGATCCCCCCACCCCCATCCTTCTAACCTCCAAACAGACCTACTAGGATGTTTCCTGGGATGGAGAAATTGAGCTACAAGGAGAAACTAGATAGGCTTGGATTGTTTTCTTTACAGCAGAGAAGACTAATGGAGGACATGATTGAGGTGTATAAAAAATTTGAGGGATATGGCGAGGCGAAAGAAAGCAGCTATTCCCCTTGGTTGAGGGGTCAATCACGACAGACCATAGTTTGAGGGTAAGGGGCAGGAGATTAAAGGGGGGGTTTAGGAAGAAGTTTTTTCACGCAGCTGGTGGCGGGAATCTGGAATGTGCTGGTGGTGGGAATCTGGAATGCACTGCTTGGGAAGGTAGTGAAGGCTGGAAACCTTACAACCTTTAAAGATATTTGGGTGAGTACTTCAAATACCATAACACTCAAGGATATGGGACAACTGCAGGAAATTTGGACTAGGGCACATTTAGTGGTAGTTATGTCAGTGCACTCAATGGGCCAAAGGGCCTTTTCTGCGCTGTATGAATCTGAATGGAGCAAACCCAGACTCCTCAACGTCATATGACAAGCCCTTCATCGCTGGGATCATTCTCATGTACCTCCTCTGGACCTTCTCCAATCCTTCCTTAGATACAAGGCATAAAACTGCTCACAATATTCCAAAGTAGTCTGACCAGAGCCTTATAGAGCCTCAGTACTATATCCCTGCACTTATATTCTAACTCTCGAAATAAATACTAACATTGCAGAGATAGTAGGAACTGCCGATGCTGGAGTCTGAGATAACAAGGTGTGGAGCTGGAGGAACAAAGCAGGTCAGGCAGCATCAGAGGAGCAAGAAAGTTGACGTTTTGGGTCTGGATCCTTCCTCAGAAACACTGCATTTGCCTTCCCAACTGCTAAATGAACCTGTACATTAACCTTACAAGTCCTAGTTCAGGATTCCCTCAAGTCCCTTTGTGTTTTATATTTACAAAACCTTTACCTATTTAGAAAGTAGTTTGTGCCTCTACTCTTCCTACCAAAGTGCATAACCCCACACAGTCCCGCATTGTATTCCATCTGCCACTTCTTTGCCCACTCTCTTAGCCTGTCCAAGTCCTTCTGCAGCCACCCTGCTTCCTCAACACTACCTGTCCCTCCACATAAATTTGTGTCATCTGCAAACTTAGCAACAAATCCCTTAGTCCAGACCATTAATGTATAATGTGAATATCTGCAGTCCCAACATTTGTAGATCTCCATTAGTCGCTGGCTGCCATCCTGAAAACGATCCCTTTATCCCTACTTGCTTCTTCTGCCAGTCAGCCAATCCTCTATCCATACCAGTACCTTGCCCCTAACAATGGCTATCATATTTTTTAACAAACTCCTGTGTGGCACTTTGTCAAAGGCCTGCTGGAAATTCAAATAGATTACATTCATTGGCGCTCCTTTGTCTAACTTGCTCATCATTTCCTCAAAAAATTCGAAGTGATTTGTCAGGCATTACCTCTTCTTGCTGAAGCCATGCTGATTCAGCCCTATTTTACCATGCACTTCCAAGTACTCCGCAATCTTGTCCTTAATGGTGGACTCATGTCATCCTTAATTATGGAGTGTAACAACTTTTTTTAAAGAGGGAGACAGCAAGCAGAAAACTACATGCCAATTAACATCTGTCAAAAGGAAAAGTGTGAGAAGCTATTATTAAAGCAGTTATAGCAGAGCACTTGGTAAGTTCAAGGTAATCCAGCAGAGTCCACCTTGTTTTGCGACAGGGAAATCATGGGTCACAAACAGCACTCCCTCCGTACTGACCTTCTTACGGTGCAGCTCTCTCTCTCAGACCATCAGAGGATCAGTATGGAGGCAGCACCCCACCATTGGAGGATCAGTACGGAGGGTCACTACAAAGGGAGTGCCGCACTGTCGGCGTGTCAGTATAAAGGGAGCACCGCATCGTCAGAGGGTAAAACATGAAGGCTGATCGCACTGTTGTATGATCACACTGGGAAAACTTTCCTGCAGTCAGCATCACAGTGAAGTTGTCTGGGAAAAGTGACCTGCAGTTAGCCTCGTGGTGAAGCAGTCTGGGAAGAATATTCTGCAGTCAGTTCTCATTGAAAAAAAAAAAAGGGTGAAATAAGTTTCATGGCTTTTAAGAAACTGCTGTTGGGACTATCTGTAAATTGCCATAAATTGGAAAAGGGTATTATTAAGCATCAGAAGTAAGTGGAAATCAGGAGTAATATCTTACAAGTTAGCCAGAGTAAGGGAAGGAAAGTAAAGTTAACTTAAAAGCAGTAAATTGAAGACTATGGCAAGCTATGGCAGGGGACTCAGTGCCATGAATGGCATGATCTGCAGTATGCATTTAGAAAGACAGGGTTTGATTAGGAGTAGTCAGCTTGCTTCGTGCATGGGAGATCATGCCTCACAAATTTGTTAGAGTTCTTTGATGAAGTGACCAGGAAGGTTGATGAGGGCAGGGGAGTAGAGGTAGTCTATATGGATTTCAGTAAGGCCTTTGATAAGGTTCCACATGGTAAGCTGCTCTGGAAGGTTAGATCGCATGGACTCCAGGGAGAGTTGGCAAATTGGATACACAATTGGCTTGATGGTAGGAAGCAGAGTGTAATAGCGGAAGCATGCTTGTCAGACGGAGGCCTGTGACTAGTGATGTGCCTCAAGGGTCGGTGCTGGGCCCATTGCTGTTTGTTGTCTATATCAATGATTTGGATGAGAACGTACAAGGCACGATTAGTAAATTTGCAGATGACATTAAAATAGGCAGTATCATGGACAATGAGGAAGGTTATCAGAAATTGCAGCAGAAGCTGGGGGAAGTGGACTGAGAAATGCAAATGGAGTTTAACATAGATAAGTGTGAGGTGTTGCATTTTGGAAAGTCAAATCAAGATAGGGGTTTCATGTTGAATGGTAGGGCCTTAAGGAGTGTAGTGGAACAGAGGGACCCTAGAGCTCAGGTGCACGGTTCTCTGAAAGTGGAGTCCCAGGTAGACAGGCAGTGAAGGAGGCTTTCAGCACACTGGCATTCATCAGTCAGGGCATTGATTATGGAGGTTGGGAAGTTATGTTGCAATTGTACAGGACATTGGTGAGGCCACACCTGGAGTATTGTGTTCAGATTTGGTCACCTTGCCATAGGAAGGATGTTATTAAACTAGAAAGAGTGCAGAAGAAATTTACAAAGATGTTACCAGGACTGAAGGGACTGAGTTATGGGGAAAACAAAAACAAAGTTGCTGGAAAAGCTCAGCAGGTCTGGCAGCATCTGTGGAGGAGAAAACAGAGTTAACGTTTCGGGTCCAGTGACCCTTCCTCAGTTATGGGGAGAGGTTGGACAAGCTGGGACTTTTTTCTTTAGAGGGTAGGAGACTGAGGGGAGATCTTATAGAAGTGTATAAGATCATGAGAGGCATGGATGGGTGAATGCACTCAGTGTTTTTCCCAGAGTTGGGGAATCGAGGACTAGAGGGCATCAGTTTAAGGTAAGAAGGGAAAGAATACATGGGGAACCTGAGCGGCAACTTTTTTTACACAAAGGGTTGTACACATATGGAATGAGCTGCCAGCGGAAGTGGTTAGGTACATTAACAACATTTAAAAGGCATTTGGATGAATACATGGACAGGAAAGGTTTGGAAGGATATGGCCCAAGTGCAGGGAAATGGGGTTGGCATGAATTTTAGTTGAATATTTTAATCGGCATGGACCCGTTTGGGCCGAAGGGCCTGTCTCCATGCTATAGAACTTGATCCAGGACTGATGTGGGAAATCTAAGATGCTCCCAGCAGTCTGGATGACCACATATGCAGGGAGTGCCACCATTTTGATCATCTTGAACACCAGATTTTGGAGCGTAAGCGGCAGCTGGAGACATGCAGTGCATCCGCGAGGCTGAGAGTTATATGGATAATACATTTTTAGATATAGTTACCCTACAGCTTAAGGAAGTGAGGTCAGCAAGGAACAAGGGAATGGATGACCACAGTCAAAAAAAGAGAGGCAGGCAGGTAGTCGGAAAATCCCCAGGGTACATCTCATTGAAGAGCAGTATTGGAAAACAGTGAGAGCGGTGCAGAAACTGAGGGAGAACTGTGGCAGGAGATTCAATAGTGAGGGGATACAACAGGAAAGCTTTAGACTACAGGACAATACAGATGGTCCAAACAGTGGCAAATGGAATTTAATCCCGAAAAGAGTAAGATTCTGCATTTTGGGAATACTAACAAGGCAAGAAGTGATAAGAGACCTAGTTTCAGAGGAACCATCAGAGGTGTGCATGTTCATAGATCCTTGAAGACAGCAGGGCAGGTAGATTAGCTGGTTAAAGAAGGCGTACAGGATACTTGCCTTCAAGGAATTGAATACAGAAGCAAGGAGGTTATGATAGAGCTGTACATAGCTATAGTTAAGCCACAACTGGAGTACTGTGTGCAGTTCTGGTCACCACACTATAGGAAAAATGTGATTACACTAGAGAAGGTGCAGAACAGATTCACTAGAATGTTGCCCGGGCTGAAGCAATTCAGCTATGAAGAAAGACTAATTAGGCTGGGATTGCATTTTTTGGAGCAAAGACGACTTAGGGTGGATCTGATTGAGATCTACAAAGTTTTAAAAGACATTGAAAGCACAGGTGGGAGAAATGTTTCCCTTAATAGAGGGATCAGTAATCGGGGGCACCATTTTAAAATAAGGAGGCGGGGTAGAGGAGATGTGAGGAAAATGTTTTTCCTCACAGGAGGTTCAGATTATCTAGAACTCAATGCCTGAAAGACTGGTAAGGGCAGGACTCTTAAGATTTATTCAGATGAACATTTCCAAAGTGTACAAGGCTACGGACCAAGTGCTGGAAAATTGGGTTTAGAATAGAGGGATGTTTGGTGAGTGGCACAGACACGATAGGTCAAAGGGCCTCATTCTGTGCTTTCAAAATGGTAAGACTCTGTGACTGCACTACAAAAGAATCACAGATCAGAGAATCCTTACGGTGTGGCCCAACAAGTCCACACCGACCCCCAGAGCATCCCACCCCAGACCCATTCCCCTAAAACCCACCTAATCTACATATCCCTGAACACTATAGGCAATTTAGCATGGCCAATCCACCTAGCCTGCACATCTTTGGACTGTCGAAGGAAACCGGAGCACCTGGAGGAAACCCACACAAACATGGGGAGAATGTGCAAACTCCACACAGACAGTTGCCTGAGGGTGGAAATCGAACCCGGGTCCCTGGCGCTGCGAGGCAGCAGTGCTAACCACTGAGCCACTGTGCTGCCCAAACAGCATCAGACTGTTGGAGGGTCAGCACGGAGGGAGTGCTACATTGTCAGAAGGTCAGCTTCTCATTAAGATATTAAGCTGTGACCCACTCTGCCCCCTCAAGTTGGATCCAAAAGCTCCGATGCCACTAGCAAAGAAGAGCTTCCTGGGCAATATTATCCCTCCAACAACAGCTTCATATGACTCTCTAAACCATCGTGTTGCTATTTGTGGGGTCTTGCTGGTTTCAAATTGAGTGCCATGTTTCCCACATTATAACAGTGACTACAGTTCAAATGTGGTTTATTAACTGTAATGTAGATTGAGATGTCCTGTGTAGTTGTGAACAGCACAATATAAATGCAGGTCTGTTTTTCTTTTTAATGTTTTGGAAATGGAACTAGTCAGCTAAGACTCTGAAACATTCAATAAAGATTTAGGTCAAAGATCAGATCCCAGTCGATGCTGTGTTCGTTGACATAGTGTTACCGTGTAGGTCAGGATGAGTTAAAGATGGAGAATACTCTAGACAGCACCATACTGCTGTTTCCTACTCAATAAAACCACGCAGACACTGGTACCCGAGCTGCTGGTGAGCAACAACCATAACGTACCACCCTCACTGTTTACAAAGACAGTGACAGGGGAAGTGTGTTCACTCAGACAAAGCCCCGAAGCCTGGTCACTACTGCCATAGCCCAGTCACTGTAATCAGAGCTTAACCACTACAGTCAGAGCCAAGGGCAATCACCATGTCAGACCTTGACCAGTTTGAACAGACCCTGGTTACCACTTCTGTTGTGCAGTTGAAGCCCACAGGAATTGCTGGTACCACTTGGCATGTCAACTTGACACAAACACAAACTGATCATCCTCCTTCTGGTGTAAACATCCAGAATAATTACAATCTCGATTACATTGATTTCCAACTCTGAAGCACACAGGACCCCAAACAGTATCCTCTCCTGGTCTCTTGGGCATCCGCTACGTTCACTGTCCACGCCCATCAGTGTGCAGCCTGCTCCCCAGGCCTTAAACGCTGGAATTCTCTCCACAAACCTCTCCATTCCTTAAACGGACTTCCTACCAATTTGGCCATGCTTTTGATACCTATCTGGGAAACTGTACTCAATACTATAATGCTGCCAGCAGAAGCAGGCCTATGGAAGGAGGGGTGCTTGGTTGAGGTATTGTGTTGGGAGGTGGTGAGTCAGGGTCTCATGGAGAGGATGGTAAAGAATTGATGTCTTCAGGGAGTGAAGAGTTCAGGATATCAAGAGGGTGAAGGTTCAAGTCTTTTGGGTGAGCAGGCAGGTGAAGGCAGATCAAGGCAGGCTTTATTTACTGATCAATGCCAGGGATAGGTTCCAAAGACTTGGTCTCAATGCCTATGCTTTGCTGATTGTTTCTCCACTTAATGGTGAAGAGCTTGGACCATTTTCTGGAATGAATAGAGTTCACAACAGTAAGTAGTACAGTTAGTGGACTTCCTTTCACAGCAGACTACGTAATGTACCAACTCCTTTCCCTCATCAGCTCACCAAGTCAGTGCAGGAAATAACACTTCCTTTAGTTCTGTATCTCAGTCATCAAGTTTAAAGAGAGGGTGGTTTGGCCCGAGGCAGTGAGACTGAGGGAAAACAAGGCCCATTCTCAGCAGCTGCCTGAGGTACTGGGTGAATCATGATTAAAACAACCCAGCCTTCAACATTTAGCAGCATCTCAGGCTGCTAAATATAGCTAGATCAAGGAATCCCTGCTGCTCTTTAACCTGAAAGCCTCCAAATGTTTTATTTTCTAACTGCTTTCTCAGAGAGAAAACAATGCTAATCCCTTGGATCTCCCATTGTGGAGAATTTTGAAACCTCAAAAATGTAGATCTCCCTCTTGATCGCACCAGTTGAACTGCACTATTTTCCACATCCTGTTTTGCGACCCTGTCATTCTATCCTTTCATCCTTCTGCCTTTCCTTCTTTCAGTCACTCCCTTCCTTCCATCAATAGTCTTGCCCTCTCACAGGCTTTCGCTCCCTTTGTCACTCTCTCCTTTCCTTGCCTTTCCTCTCAGTCTCTCTCTCTCTCCCCCTCTCTCTCTCCCCCCCCCCTCCCCTCCCCCCTCTTTCACAGGTACTTAGGGGATCTTCGAGAGAAGATCACAGGTTGTAAAGCAGTGAATGTGACCCATCATTGAGCCAACACAGCCAAAGTGTTGATGCAGCTAAAAGTACAATTTAATGGAGAGTAAAACTTCCTGTCACAGCTTTAACCACTGTTCAACCAGAGAGTGCCTTGGTTCAATAGAGTCACATTAGTGTCAAACTAGGGTCAGTTTATGCAGTGGAATGCTACCCTGTGGCTACGCTAAACTCATCTCCCTCATAACTGGAAGGCAGGAAGATTTAATCCCATTGGTCTGGGCTGAACTTTGGCCCGAGGCTCACAAGCTGACATTCTCTTATTCAGACAAATCACTGATCCAAAAATAGTCATGAGTTCTTAGTAATGCAATGTCCGAGTTAACCAGGGTGTGACTGTTATTGAGAAAGCTGAATACTCTCAGCACAGCTACAGTATCACCACAACTCAACTTAGTTTAGCTGCAGAGTTATAGTAGGACTCCGATAATAACTCCAGTAAAACAGTATTTACAGTAACTGCTCTCTGATTTGCCTAGTAGGTGAGTTAGTTCACTGTTGGTTATGATCTAAAATTCACATAGCAATGCCAGTTTCATGGAACCTTAGGAAATGTGCATACTGCACAGGAAATATGTTGTTGCCAAAGTGGGAGCTCAGTGAAGATTCATCAGACTTGTTTCTGGGATGGCAATGCTGTCCTTGAAGAGAAATTAGGAAAACTGGGCAAATATTCTCTAGAGTTTTGAAGAATGAGAGGTGATCTCATTGCAGGATTCAATGTACTTGAAGGGATAGATAGAGTAGATGCAGGTAAAATATATCCCCTGGATGGGGAGTCTTGAACCAGGAGGCAAAATTTAAAATAACAGAAATGTCATTTAGGGCAGAGAAGTTTTCTTTTACTCAGCGGATGGGGAGGCTTTAAAATTCTTTATCCCAGAGAGCTGGGAAAGCTCAGTCTTTGAGTGTATTTAAAGTAGAAATTGTTAATTAAACATTTATCAAGGTGTATAGGGTATAGGTATAGTGTGAGTAAAAAACATCGAAATGTTCAATCAGCCATTCAAGTATTAAATGAAGAAGCAACCCTGATGGGCTGAATGGCCTCCTCCACTTCTTACAACGCGAATACAGCCATCAGCCAAACTCATCCAACTTCTTCCTCTTCGCTCAGGATGGCTGAACATCCTCTCTCCTCTCCTGCTTTGTTCCTGGGGCTCAGTTCCTATAGTCAGCCATTCCATGAATAGGGCCCCCAACACCACCAACTTGCAATGAATTTGGAGGTGCAAATTCAGCAAATTCTCTTAAAAGCACGTTCAAGATCAAGAACTGGAGTTTCTGATTTGGCGTAATTAGCAATCTGGCACAAATCACATCTGAAATACCTTTTCTTATTTTAATATTTTTTCATGCAAATCATAATCATTTTCCATGAACTAATACAATAAGGGAACATTTTAGAACATAATTCTGATTGCTGTAAAAACACGTGACCACTCTTCAATGTGTCAAGAAAAGTTTGACTAACAGGTTAATCAAAAACTCAGCATTTAAAATCAGTGTTAATCAATTGACTGTAAATAACTAGATTTTATATGACACAAAATGGGCTTTTAAAAGATGTAAAAATATGTCCCAGATTGGTTGGTATCATTACAAGTTGCTTAGTAAATATTTAAATGGATTTTGCTCATAAAGCCACATTGAACCTGCTGAATCATATTTTTATTTGCTATGTGACCCCAAAATCATCTTTCTCCACTCGGAGCATCTTCAAAAGGCTGCAGCATAATGTAATCCTAAAGCTGATCCCTTCTCTGTGGTGGGATGGACTGTTCAGAGCGCAGTGCAAGCCATCAATAAAATAACTCATCAAATGACGAAACCTCATGCTGCATTGAATGGAATTTGTGCTAAAAATTCAGCAAGCATGTCAGCCACTTACAGTATCGTTAAGAGAAGTGGCATGAACAAAATCTGCCCAAACTAGCAGGAATTCCAAAGCCAGAAATCAAAGCTTCGTTCACTTGCCCCGACCCTGAACTCTACCATGTCTTACCCCACCACACAGTGCAGTATTTAATTCATCATTCCCCCAACAATAAATCAAAAATTGAGACCCTAACTGCTGTAAAGAGGGCCATAGCCCCTACTCAGTTCTCCACAACTTCATTTACCCTTATCATCTCGAGCAACATCCTCCCGTGGCAGGCACCCTACTGGCTGCACTAATCTAGAACTTTATTGATATGGTTCATCTGTCTCTAATCTCACTTCTTCACCTTCTCATCACACAGCACCTTTTCTGCAAACTTAATGCTCCATCCTCTTCAAGCTTCGCTCTGCATAACCCATCCCATTTATCCATAAATCCTATCTTTCTCCTTGATCACCAATTCCAACTTAAAACGTCCGTCTATTTGTTTAACATTATTCATCCTATTTTCTTTAACGTTGTGCAAGATGTTAAAAGAAAAACGGACCTTAAAGAACATTAAAGAATTCAAGTTGCAATGAGTATACATACCTTTTGCACTTTTTTGGAAAAGTACCCCATGGGAGAAGTGATACAACAGAATTTAAAAGATTAGATGAGTTAAAAAAAAAGGAGAGTTGCCAAAAGGAACAGCAGACCTGAGGACTGAGAGTCCTGTATTTTAAATGCGAGAAAGGAGAACCAAGAAATTCATTTTAAAAAGAGAAAACAGAGTACAAGCAGAAAACTAGCAAGAGATATAGAAAAAGATTGTGAAAGCTTCTGTACGGAGATACAGGACCAGGCAAGATTATAGTGAGGAATAAGAAATGGCCAAAAGATTAACAATTGACTTGTCCTCAAAAGAGGAGATGTGAAAAAAAAACACATTCTGGAAATAGTGCTGAATGAAAAGTCTTGTGAAATTAAAACATTTGAAGGAAATATGAAAGTAAAGAAAGAGTGGTGGAGATATTAATGAGACTGTAAACTGAAAAATACCCAGAATCTGATGGCCTACATTCTAGAGTTTGAAAAGAGGTGGCTACAGAAATTGTGCATGCATTGGTTTGGAAATTATGGAATTAATTTAATTTTTGACTTGTCCTCACACAAGGTACCATATACAGTCAGAAAAGGGAGGGAGGGAGAAAACAAGGAAGCATCAGGCCAGTTAACTTGACATAGTCACTGGGCAAATACTACAATTTATAATTATGAACATGGTTAACAGCCACTTAGTAAACCATTAAATAATTAGGCAGGTTCAACATGGTTTTTCAAAAGGAAAATTGTGTTTGACAAACCTGTCAAAGAGTGGTTTGAGGTTACAACCAGAAGACATTATTACACAAAATTAGAACTCCTGGGATTGATGGCAGTACATTAACATGGGTTGAGAGGTGGTTAATGGCCAGAAAACAGAAGACAGGAGGAGCAGGGATAATTGTATGTGCTGGCTGTGGTAAGGATCAGCACTTGGGCCTGATTTATTCGCTATCTACATTAAGATTTAGTAGAGAGAATTGAATGTAACGTATCCAGGGAGTCTGGTAAGACAAAACTGGTTAAGAATGTAAGGCGAGTGCAAAGTGGGTACAAAGCATTGGGTAACTGGACAAGAATATGACAGATGTACATCATGTTGAGAACTGTGGTTTACCCACGACAGTTGGAAAATAGAAAAACAGAATATTTTTCAAATATAGAGTGTGAGAGGTGTGTGGTTTTCAGAGAAGCCTGGAATCCCTGTACATGAGCCACAGAAAGTTAATGTGCAGCACAGAGCTGGCAATCAAGAAAGTGAATGATGTATTAGCTTTAATGACAAAGGGATTGGAATACAAGACTAAGATCGTGCTCAATTATCTAGGGACTGGCACATTGTGTTATTTTTGGTCTCCTTCCCCAAGGATGGATGTTCATCTCTAGTTTGGAAGTTTCAGCAGTCTAATTCCTAGGAGGGTGGAACTGTCCCGTGAAGAGAGATCAAGTAGACTGGACTTATATTCCTCAAAGTTTAGAAGAATTAGAGGCAATCTCACTGACACATGTAAAATTTTAAGGAGTTTAACAGGATAGATGCTGAGGAAATGTTTCCCTCAGCTGGGGAACACAATGTCCTAGTCCTTGGGCAAGGGATCAGCCATTTAGGACTGAGATGAGAAGAAATATTTTCATTCCAAAAGGTTGTGAATCTTTAAGATTCTCCAAGGCAGAGAGTTGTAGATGCTCAGTGTTCTGTACATGCAAGACAGAGGAGGATGAATTTTTGGATACTAAGGAATATGGGGATAATCAGGAAGAAACAGTTAACAGAGAAGCCATTACTGAATAATGGAACAGGCTTGAAGGTTTGAATTATCGACTCCAATTCCTATTTCTTATGCCCAGCTGTTCAAATATATTATAACAAAAATGTTCAACAAAAGTGAAAAGAAAACACAATTTTCCTTCGTGATTGTTCACAGCAGCGCCCAAGAGAATTGGCAACCCTAGCTGCCCAGTCAGAGGGCTCAATAAGTATTGGTGACCACACCCCTCCCCCACTACTTACAAACTGACACACACCCCATTCGCACTCACTAGTGTGAAAGCCAACCAAGATATAAAAATAGGCCTAATGCATTTTCTAAATTGACATAACAGAGAGTGAAAGACAGATAGATTCCAAAGACATAAACAGACAGACAAAGAAAGACAGGCAGACAGAGATTGAGAGATCTAGAGGGACAGACAATTAGAGAAACAGAGAGGAGATGGAGACAGCTAGCCAGAGGGGTAAAGATCCCACAATGAGCAATGCAATCCATGCCAGCACTGTCTACTGCTTTCACATAAGCACTTCCTGTATGGGTTACTGTGTTCACACTGAGCTCTGTGAACACAACTAACACCTCCACATGTGTAGCATGAGTTTTGCTGAGACCTGTAAGGAGTTAGTAATATCCTGGTTCCTGACCTGCCTCACAATGAGGGCAATCTGACTTTTCCCGCAACGCCACCAATTCTGAACATTTGGCCTTGACCCATGCAGTTGCATCATGAGTCGTTGCTTTAGTTTGAGGCAAACTAAGTTAAGTGAGGAACCTCACCTATCATAGGACCCTAAAGGCATTTTATAAACCCTGAAACTAGTTCCTTGACAACATCTTCCTCAAGTTAAGTGAACAGCAACAATTAACTGTTGCTGGAAGAATAAAATATACATGATACACAAAACCAGGGTGAATAATAGTTATGTGATACACCTGGTTTGGGGACTAATATAGGTAAGGGGTACTCAAGATACTCTATCATTTGAAATGTGTGTGGCACTTGCCTTGAGGATTAAGATATACCTGGCACACAGGGAATGTTAAAAGCTGTCAGACCTTAGGTTGACATTGGTGAGGAAGCAGAGATTTCATGTCGTGTGACAGTCAGTGCACAACCCCAATCCATCTGCCAATATCATTCCTGCCCCGGCCAAAATTGATTAATTCCAAGAATCCTGAAACATATCATTGCAGGGCACACAGTAAATCTGTTTATTTCACCAGCAAGGTCCCAGCACCAAGCTGACACACATCATTTGCAGAATAAATTCCCATTCACTCCCACCTCCCCCCACCACCATCCCCATCCCCTCCCCCTCCACCCCCCCCAAACCCCCATCCCCCCCCCCAACACCCGCAATGTGTTGAAGTCAGATCCATTGGAGCCAACTGATAACAGCAGTACACCCAAAAGAAACTGTGTGGTCAAGCTATTCGACAATAGGGTGGTAAAGTCAAATTTATTCATTTCTTATCCAATACAACTCTGTTTCTTCCAACCACACACATACATGCACAGTACATGGGTGAACGTAAACATACTTGTGTAAACACATGTGCACATAAACACACGCACATTCTCTCTTCATCAATTTCAGGGAAATCATTAAGAATAGAAACCCTAATCACCAGCACAAGCAAAACAGTGCTGCTGTCACTCTGGTATATAATCAGTTCAGATGGCAGTGGGTTCAATTGTGCTAGACAGCTTCCTCAGCCCTCTCCATAGCCCCTGCTCAAGCTAACATGGTTATTGGTAATTACCTGTGAAGGCCCTCTCCAACATCTTCACATCAATCCTGAAATATAGTGCCCAGAATTTCACCCAGTTCTTCAGCTGATCCTGAGCCAGTGTTTTATACAGATTTAACATAATCTCCCAGCCCTTGTGCACGATGCCTCTGTTTATAAAGCAAACCATCTTAAATGCACTTGAAAAGCCTTTTTGGAAACATCCACCTTCCAAGCTTTTCGTACGTGAATCCCAGATCTCTCAGATTCTACCCTGTTAAAAATTGTACCGTTCAAGTTCAATTGCATTTTCTCAGTCTTCCTTCCAAAAGACACCATTTCATAATTTTCAGCATTAAATTTGATCGGCCATACAGTGCTAATTTTTCTAATCTATCTGACTCATTGTTTGAGTTATGTGACATCTGAAAACTTGGCAATCGTGTTCTGAACACCCAAATGCCAATCATTACTTTTCATCAAAAACAGCACTGGTCTCAATCCTGATCCCTGGATAATACCACTGAACACATCCTTCCAGTCTGAAAAATAATCAGTCACCAATGCACTCTGCTGTCTCCACCTTACATGATCTCGTAGCCACATTGTCAATAGCCCTTTATTCCCATAGACTTATTAGCAGAATTGAAACTCATTATGTGATACATATCAAAGATCTTCTAAAATTGCACATAAATACACAACTACCCTCCCAATTTCTGCCATTTCACACACATCAAAAAAAAAATGAAAGCAGTCACTCAAGATAGAACAACATATTACTGGAGGGAAAGAGAAAGAGACAAAGAAAAGAGGGAAGAGCCAAAAAGCAGGGTGTTGGGGGGGGTGGGGGAATTGTAGAGAGGCAGATGTACAGGAAGATTCAAGTGTCAGAGAGAGACAGTACACAGGGAAGAGTGATTGGAAGAGCATTGAGAGGTGAAAGAGAGAACGTGGAACAGACAGGAAGAGTGAGAAACAAAGAGGCAAGAATGGGAAAGAAAAAGGACAGCATGATGCAGGTTGGAAGAGACAGAACCCGATGTAGGCACAGAAAGGAGAAGACAGACAGTATGAAAAAATATAGGTGGGAAAATGTGGGAAGACAGAAAGATAGACGTGAAGAGATTCTGGCAAGGGGAGAGATGCGCGTAGGGAGAAAGATACTCTCATTGCAAGGAAAGCAATGAGAGTAAGACAGAAAGTCAGGTAGGGTGGGGAGAAAGCGTGAGAATGAGACACAGTCAGTGAAAAAGACAGAGGCAGACAGATAGACCAAGTGAGAGAACAGTGCAGGAAGGAAGCAGATGCAAAGAAAGTGAGTGAGGTAGGGGAGAGAGAAGAAGGTAGAAAGGGAGAGAAGAAATGGTCAGATGGTGAGAAAGAGAGAGAAGTTCAATCTGTGTGATCAGAGTTATGTAATTATACTGCAGCCTTACCTCTCTGGCAATTAGATTTAGGGCATCATCTTCTGCAGACAGTCGTTCCCGGTTGGCAATCCTTTTCCTACCTGGTCCTTGAGTCCCCATTTCCTGATTATTTCAAAAATAAAACATTAAATTCTAGAATAAGCTAACATAAAGTTTACTAGCTGGAGCTGAACCTGCATCCTCGCCCTAAACCAATGTGACAGTCGCAACTCTATGGGTTGTATGTGTCTTCAGGCAGAGAAGTGGAGACAAATCTTTGGTATTCACTATCTTTAGTCTTTTCCCTTTGGTACTTAGTGTGACAACACTTCAGATGCTCCATCGCATCTGACCTTTTCGTCTGAACATCTCTGCCCTGTACCTCTGTGCAGCTAGTTCTCTGGATTCTTTTCTCCTTAATTTCAGTCCCACTCTCTTTATTTGAGACATGATATCTCCCAATTTGTTACATTGTCCCTATCCCTCATTTTGATTCTCTGTATTTCTACATTTGATAACCGACTGTCTCTTTTTCTTTTGATACCATCGCGCTCTCTCTTGCTTTGGTACACTGTCTGTTTGTCTCTCTCTTCCCCTTCCCTTCTCTATCTCTCATGAGTAAAACTGAGGAACCGCAAAGGGAAAAAGACACAAATGGGAGTTACATGCAGGCTTCCTAGCAGTAGTAAGGATGCGAGAAAGAAACCAAATCAGGAGATTGAAAAGGCAGGTAAGGAAGGCACTATTACAATAAACATGGGGACTGGGAAAATCAAGTCTGCTAGTGGATCTCGATAAAAGGAATTTGTGGGATGCCTACGAGATGGTTTTTTGGAGCAGCTTGTGGTAGAGGAAACAGGCAAATCTGGGTTTGGTCGAGGCAGACTTGACTAGGGAGCTTAAGGTGCAGGAATCCCTAGGGGACAGCGACCTATGCTGTATGCTAGATTTCATCCTACAGTTTGAGAGGGAGAAATGGGAATCAGATGCAACAGTATTGCAATTGAATAAAACTAACTACAAAGCCAAGAGGAAAGAGCTGGCCACAGTTGATCGTGAAGGGAGCCTAGCAGAGAAGACAGGGCAGTAGCAACAGCCGGAGTTTCTGGGTATAATTCACAAGGCACAGCAGAAATTCATCTCAAAGAAGAAGAAACATACTAAAGGGGAGGACATGGCGACCATAGCTGACAAGGAAAATGAGGGACAGCATAAAAGAAAAAGCATACAATGTGATGAAGATCCTTAGGAAGCCAGAGGATTGGCAATCCTCTAAACACCAGCAGAGGATAAGAAGCAATAAGGGGGAGATGATGAAATATGAGAGTCAGCCACCTAATAATATAAAAGAAAATTGCAAGGGTTTTTTTTAAAGTTATCTAAAATGGTAAGAGAGAGGCAACAGCAGATATTAGACCGCAGGAATTTGAGGCTGGAGAAGTAGTAATGGGGAGCAAAGAAATGGTGGAGGAACTAAATACGTACTTTGCATCAGTCTTCACAGTAGAAAACACCAGCAACATAGCAGAACTTCAAGAGATTCAGGAGGCAGGGGTGAGTGTAGTGGCCATCACAAAGGAGAAGGTGCTGGGGAATCAAAGGTGTGAAGGTTGAGAAGTCATCCAGACCAGATGAATTTGTCAGCACAGTGGTACAGTGGTTAGCACTCGTGCCTCACAGCGCAATGAAACTGGGTTTGATTCTAGCCTTGGGTGACTATGTTGAGTTTCTCGACACATTGCGTGGGTTTCCACCGGGTGCTCTGGTTTCCTTCTAAAGTCCAAAATTTTAGGTGGATTGGCCATGCTAAATTGCCCCATAGTGTCCAGGGACGTGCAGGCTAGGTGGATTAGCCACGGTGAACATGGGGTTACGGGATTTTGTGGGATGCTCTTTGGAGGGTCAGTGCACTCTTGATGGGTTGAATGGCCTCTTTCGGCATTGTAGGGATTCTGTAATTACACCCTAGAATGCTGAGGAGGTTGCAGAGGCATTGGTGGTGACTTTCCAGAAATCACTGGAATCAGGGAGGATGCCAAACGACTAGAAAATGGTTACAGTAATACTCCTATTTAAGAAGGGAGAGAGACAGAAGACAGGAAACTACATGCTGGTTAACCTAATCTTGGTCTTTGGCAAGATTTTAGAGTCCATTATTAATGATGAGATTGCAGAACACTTGGAATTGCATGATAAAATAGGGCTGTGTCAGCACAGCTTCATCAAGTGGAGGTCATGCCTGACAAATCTGCTAGAATTATTTGGGGCAATAACAAGCAAGTTAGACAAAGGAGAGCCAGTGGATGTGATCTATTTGGATTTCCAGAAGGCCTTTGACAAGGTGCTGCACAGGGGGCTGCTAAATAATACAAGAACCCATTAGGTATTAGGGGAAAGGTACTCTCATGGATAGAGGATTGGCTGAACAGCAGAAGGTAGAGAGTGGAGATAAAAGCGTCTTTTTCAGATTGGTTCTGTAGGGGTCTGTGTTGGGACCACAAATATTCACGTTATACGTGAACAATGTGGGCAAAGGAACTGAGCGCATTGTTGCTAAGTCTGCAGCTGTTACAAAGATAGGTGAATGGACAGGTAGTGTTGAGGAAGTGGGGAGGCTGCAGAAGGACTTGGACAGGCTGGGACAGTGAGCAAAGAAGTGGCAGATGGAATTGTGGGAAAGTAAGGTCATGCACTTTGGAAGGTAGAGGTATAGACTGTTCTAAATGGGGGAATGCATTGAATATCTGAAGCACAAAGGGCTTTGGAGTCATAGTACAGGATTCTCTAAAGGTTAACATGCAGGTTCAGTTCGCAGTTAGGAAGGCAAATGCAATGTTGGCATTTATCTGAAGAAGGCTAGGATACAACAGCAGGAACAAAAAACAGAAATCGCTGGAAAAACTCAGCAGGTCTGGGACATACATGGTGAAAAAACAGAGTTAACGTTTCAGGTCCAGTAACCCTTCGAGATACAAAGAGACCTTGGGGTATAGGCTCATAGTCTCTTGAAAGTGGAGTCACAGGTAGGGTAACGAAGGAGGTGTTTGGCATGCTTGCCTTTATTGGTCAGTTTATTAAGTATAGGAGTTGGGATGCCATCTTATGGCTGTACAGGACATTTGATTAGGGCACTTTTGGAATATTGTATTCAATTCTGGTCTCCCTCCTATAGGAAAGATGTTGTTAAACTTGAAAGAGTTCAAGAAGATTTACAAGGATGTTGCTGGGGTTGGAGGGCTTGAGATATAGGGAGAGGCTGAATAGACTGGCACTATTTTCCCTGGAGCATCGGAGGCTGAGGGGTGGTCTTATAGAGGTTTATAAAATCATGAGGGGCATGGATAGGGTGAATAGTCATGGTCATTTTCTTAGGTTAGGGGAGTCCAAAACTCAAGGGGTTTAATGTGAGAGGGCAAAGATTTTAAAGGGGCACTTTTTTTTTTAAACACAGTGTATGTATGGAATGAGCTATTGGAGGAAGTGGTGGGAGCTGGTGTAATTCCAACATTTAGAAGGCATCTGGATAGGTGCACGAATAGCCTGGACGAGCTGGTCCAAAGTGTCTGTTTCTGTGCTGTGCTGCTGTATGACTGTAAGAGCAGTGATGTACTGCTGAGGCTGAATGAGGCACCAGTTTGACCACATTTGGAATATTGTGAGCAGTTTTGGGCCCTGTATCTAAGGAAAGATGTGCTGGCATCGGAGGAGGTTTACAAGAATGACCCCAGGGATGATGGGATTGTCATATGAAGAATGGTTGAGGATTCTGGGTCTTGATGGAGTTTATAAGGATGAAGAGGATGTCATCAAAACTTACAGAATATTGAGAGGCCGGGATAAAGTGGACATGGAAAAGATGTTGCCACTTGGAGGAGAGACGAGGAACTCAGGGCACAGTCTCAAAGTGACTCTTTAGAACTGTGATGAGGAGGAATTTCTTCGGCCAGAGGGTGGTTAATCTGTGGAAGTCATTCCCACAGAGGGTTTTGGAGGCCAAGTCATTGGGTGTATTTAAGACACAAATAGGTAGATTCTTGAATGGTAAGGGGTCAAGGTTTACAGGACGAAGGCAGGATAGTATGGTTACGATATCTTTCAGCTATGATGAAATGGTGGAGCAGACTCGATGGGCCAAATGGCCTAAATTTGCTGCCAAATCCTATAATCTATTTGATCCTTTCTCTCTCTTTGATCGTCTCTCCTTATTTGATCCTCCCTCTATATATTTGACAAACTATGTCTGTTTATTTGATCCCCAGTCTTTCTGACCATCTCTAATTGTTCCCCTCTCTCTATTTCATCCACACTTTTCCTCTATTTCATACACTCTCTTTCTCTCTCTCGATGACCCCCCCCTCCCTTTTTGTACTGTTTGCTGTCTCTATTTGACCCAATGTGTCTCTCTTTGATCCTCGCTTTCTATTTGACCCCTTTCTCTGGATAATCAACTCTCTCTTTCTTTCTCTCTCTGGTCCTCTTCTCTCTGTGTGATTCTGTCCCTCCCTCTGTGGGTTGCTCTCTCTATATTAGATTCCCTCGATATAAGTACGATCCACTATCTCCCTTTATAATGGACTGTCTATTTGATCCCCTCCTTATATATAAACACAATGCACTCTCTCAGTCTACTTGATTCTCTCTCTCTCTTTAATTCACTATTTCTCTATCTCTATTTGATCCCCTCTCTAAATAAATATGATTCAGACTTATATATTTGATCTCCTCTCATCTCACCTCTTCTTGGTTCTCTCTCTATTTGATGCACTTTCTCTATATATTTGAATGATCAACCCTCTGTCTCTTTATGTCATCCTATTTTATATATCCTTTCTCTCTGTGTGTGATCATCTCTACAATATAGTTTCTGCACTCATCCTCTGTATCTCTCTCCACTTGGTATACCATCTCCCTTTCTCCTTCAAGATGCATCATCTCTCTACTTGAAGCGTCATCTCCATTTATTTGATCCTCTCTCTCCATTTGACTCCCTGCATCTCTCTATTTGCTACATAATATCTCATTTGAATCCTACTATTTCCGTGTTTGATCATCTCTATTTGTAAGTCTCTCTCCATTTGATGATCGCTATTTGCAATATTGTCTCTATTTGTTACAGTGTCTTTATTACTGTCTCTTCCTATTAGTGTCGATTTGATCCTCTCTACCTCTCTCTCCCTATGTTACATTGTATCGCTCTCTGTTTGATCCTTTCAATTTGTTACAGTGTGTCTCTCCATTTGATCCTCTCTACTTTTATTTTTTACTCTCTGTCTGTCTCTGTCCTTCCCTCCCTTTCTCTCTGCTTGTTACACTGTCTCTAGCTGATCTCTTGTGCCTCTCTATTTGGTCCTCTCTCTGGCTCTCCCTAATTCAACGTGCCTGCTCTGACGGCTGTCTCCTCACCAGCGGCTGATCACTGCTCTGCTCCCCACGACTCTGTCCTCTCCGGGCCGCCGCCGCCGCCGCCGCCGCCGCTGCTGCTGCTGCTGCTGCTGCTGCTGCCCGGGCCTGGCTCTGGCTCCGGCTCCGGCTCCGGATGGAGTCCTCACCACCGCCTGCAACATATTCCGGGGTCGGCCCAACTTCTTAAAGGTGCCGTCCCCGCAATACGTGTCGGCCAGCAGCGAAAATCCCTTTAATTCTGACAGTTACTCAAAACCACTCCCAAAGTAAATTAACTCAGTCTTCAAATTACCAACAATGAAGCGATCCGTGCGTACTAAAACGCTCTAGTCCCGCGTGTATTAAATTTACACCGATACATAGAATTGTCCCAGCCCGTAACTGAATAAATTATCCCCGAATAAATTACTCCTGCTCTAATATATGTATTAACGCATTATCCCAGCCCAAACATATATTCAATTTTCCGATCCCTATATAAATGAAATCACATATTATGTATCAAATTACATATATTATCACCTTTATATATGTTATCCTAGCCCCAGGTATATTAAATTATACTCGATTCGATTTTTATTATACCAACCCCTTATATGTGAAATAATTTCCATCATATTAAATTTTCTCACTTCATACATATTATCTCATCCCTATATATTTAATTATTCAAGTTCTGATATATACAATGTATATACATTTTCCGGCTTCCATATAAATTACCCCACCCCCGTGTACTGAATTATCCTCCATTTTATACACGAAAATAGTCCTCCCCTATACATATTAAGATATCCTACCACATACATATTTGTATAAAGTTAACCCAGTTCATATATAAAACTATATCCACCCCTTAATATATTTAATCAACCCTTTTTCTGCATGCAATGAATTATCTTCATTTTTGTGTATATATTAATGTATTCTCCCTACATGTATTATCCCAATCCTATTTATATTAAGTTGTCTTTCCTAACCTACATCTTGACTTCCATCCACTTCTATATGTAATGAATCGTTCTTATGCACTAAATTACCCTAATCCTGACATATTGAATTATCCACACCATGATAACTGCATTATTTTAAATCTGTTAAATTATGTTAGTCATTCTATATAGAGTTAATCCTATCCCTATATAATTATCCTCATGGCTATATTTATGTTAATTTATCCTACATATACATTAAATTATTCTAATCCCACACAATAAAACATAAATATATGTCCCTGTTCCACATATATATTAAATTGTCCCGAACCCATATATTGAATTAGTGACATCCCTATATGTATACATATATAGCAAATTTAAACATTGCTAAAAGGTGACACAGAGTCAAAGATTTTCATCTTATACTCATCAGAACTATAATGCAAGAAGCGGGATTTGGAAATGGAACACCAGTTTATCCGACATGAAGAGAGGGTGCTGAATGTTTGGGCATGGAGATGCAGCAGGAACAGTTAACTGTCAACCTTAGTTTTAAGATTAGGCAGATAAACTTTGATTACTCAGGAGCAGAAATAAACCATTCAGTCATAGAGTCTGCTTGTATATATAAAATCATCATAACCCAGGCCTGTATCAACATCAAAACATTTCACACCTATTCAGGATGGAACTTCTCACAGCTTGTAATCTACCACCGTATAAAGGAGGTCACCAAGATCCTTCAACAGCTCACTGTCCCTGGTTACAAAATGAAACACAACTCAAGAGCATGGGTTTGTTCTATGTGGAAGTTACAGGATGATATTATCTGCACACACATGCTCCTTATCATTCACAGCTCTATCAATTGTAAATGATCCCAATCCCTCAGTTTACATGTAGAGCTGGTTGCAGGCAATGTTGCATATGTCCATTATCCAAACTTTTGGGAGACTCAGTCTTTCTCCAGGTGTTATTGAGAGAGGTAGAATCAGACACAGAATGTATAAGTAAAAGATCAAAGGTTCACACCATTGATGAGGATGTACTAAACAAACCTAAGACGCTGTTAAATCTTTAATCAGTTAGAAGTTTTTAATTGATTAATATGTATATTGAAATCCCCGAATTCCTTTCAAGTCACAGTCCTGAGAGAACTAAAGGTTTTATTAGTGTAAAGAAGAGATGACCGTTTAGGTCAGACAATGCATGTTAGGTGTGAGACCTTGTTTAGGATCTGTTTGTGTTTTAGTTTGGAGTCAGAAGATTTTATTTCTAAAGTAGGAATTTATAAAACGCCGCATTGACTAACTGTCTATAAATTGTGTGCTTTTTGAATAATATGAAATGTATCAGCATTTACAGTTTCACCCCATAGATTCACGTGTGCGTGTGTATGAGTGAGGAGGGGAAGAGAGATTGCGTGAGTGAAGGGGGAAGAGAGAGAGAGTGTGTGTGTTTGTGTGTGTATGTGTGTGTGTGTGTGTGAGAGAGAGAGAGTGCATGTGCGTGTGGGAGAGAGACAGTGTGTGTGTGTGAGTGTGTTTGTGTGTACGTATGCATGCATGAGAGTGTACAGTGTGGTGGGGTCACCTGCAGTGCAACATGAACCCAAGATGCCGGTTGAGGCTGTCCTCATGGGTACTGAACTTGGCTATCAGCCTCTGATTGGTGACTCTGCATTGTCGTGTATCCCGAAGTCTGCCTTGGAGGACATTTACCCGAAGATCCAAGGCCGAATGTCCTTGACAACTGAAGTGCTCCCCCACAGGAAGGGAACATTCCTGTCTGGTGATTGTTGCGTGGTGTCCATTCATCCATTGTCATAGCATCTGCATGGTCTCACCAATGTACCATACCTTGGGGCATCCTTGCCTGCAGCATATGAGATAAACAACATTAGCCGAGTCACATGAGTATCTGCCATGCACGTGGTGGGTGGTGTTCCCACGTGTGATGATAGTGTCCATATCGAAGACCTGATATGTCTTGCAGACGTTACCATGACTGGGTTGTATAGTGTTGTGGTCAATGTTGTCCTGAAGGCTGGGTAGTCTGCTGCAAACAATGGTCTGTGTAAGGTTTGTCAGTTGTTTGAAGGCTAGAAGTGGAGGCATGGGGAAGATCTTGGCGAGGTGCTTATCGTCATTAATAAGGTGTTGAAGGCTGCGAAGAACATGGTGTAGTTTCTCCGCTCCCAGGAAGTACTGGACAATGAAGGATACTCTATTGGTCATATCCTGTGTCTGTCTTCTGAGGAGGTCATTACAGTTTTTCACTGTGGCACATTGGAACTGACAATCGATGAGTTGAACATCATATACTGTTCCTATGAGGGCATTCTTCAACACCTTCTGGTGTCTGTCTCTCTCACACACACACACACACAGACACTCACTCTCTCCTCTCCTCACACACACACACACACACACACACAGACACTCACTCTCTCCTCTCCTCACACACACACACACACACACACACACACACTCTGTATTCTCACGCACTCTCTCTTCCACCCACTCAGCACTCAGCCTCTCTCTCTCACACACACACACACACACACATGTGAATCTATGGGGTGAATTTGTATTTGTTGATACATTTTATTTTGTTCAAAAATCACACATTTTATAGACAGTCAGTTAATATGGTGTTTTATAAATTCATACTTTAGAAATAAAGCCTGTCTGACTCCAAACTAAATCATAAACAGATTCTAAACAAGGTCTCACACCAAACATGCATTGTCTGACCTAAAATGTCACCTCTTCTTTACATTAATAAAACCTTCAGTTCTCTCAGGACTGTGACTTGAGAGGAATTCGAGGATTTACATATACATATTAATCAATTAAAACTTTCTAACTGATTAAAGATTTAACAGTATCTTAGATTTGTTTAGTACACGCTCATCAATGGTGTGAGCCTTTGATCCTTTGCTTGTAAATTGTGTGTCTGATACTACCTTTCTCATGAACACCTGAAGAAGGACTGACGCTCTGAAAGCTTGTGATTTCAAGTAAACTTGTTGGACTATAACTTGGTGTCACGTGATTTCTGATCTTGTCCACCCCAGTCCAACACTGGCACCTCCATTTCATCATTATCCAAACAGCAGTTGTGAATGTTTCATTCAGACCCAATCCTACTTTAGTTTAAATTTTGCTGCCAAATTACATGCTGGTTGATGATCATTAGGGCCTGTTCCTTTTGGGTAAGCCTTATCATAATGTCATGAACCTGCACACAGTTACAGAACAGGACTACGAAGAAACAGATCCTCGAACAATCGAGGTACTCAAGCAACCCCTCCACTGACTAAACTAACAGTTTCGAGTAAACCTTGGATTGGGTTTCTGATTTATTCTTGTTTGTTGCATACTCTACAACTTTGCCATCATTAGAATCCTAACTTTACCAGCAGCTTGGGGGGCAGAAAATGTAGGAAGACTAGCGAGAACGGTGGAGGGAGAGGAAGAAGAGAAACGGAGAAAAGAAGAACATAAAAACAAAATGATTTAAGAAGTAGGAGCTGCCTCTGAGGCTTGTTCTACCACTTAATAAGATTATGGCTAATCCTCTGCCTCAACTCTACTTTTCCATCCACTTCCCAAGTCCATCGATTTCCTTTGAGACCAATTTATTGTAATCTCTTCTGGCATTAGATATACTCAATGATGATGAATTCACAAGCATCCAGAGTAGGGAATGCCAAAGGTTCACAACTCTCTCTTTTCTTATCAGCCCTAAGGGAGAAAGGGGAAACAGGGAAAGTGGAGGAAGACAAGAGTGAGTGACAGCTGCATTCCCTAGCAGCCTATGTTATCTAGCAGCCTTTCTCTGAAAACAGCATTTCCAAGTCCCATTCCCCAATGATCCACAGTTCTGGCTAGATATTATACAGGCATTCAATTGTTTCCCCACATTCCAGACTTTTGGGTCTGAAGTAACCCCACAGTGGCTGCTATCCTGTCACCAAGTCACCCTTTATTTGCACATGCAAAAGTCCTTGACACTGGTCCAGCTCCCTCAGAGTCAGCTGTCAGAGTGTCAGAATGTCTGCCACTCCTATTTTTAGCTGTCAGCCAGATTAACAGGCCCAAACAGGAAACTCATATTCTATGGAGTCCACTTGGCTGACTTTGTTACAATCATTCCATGGCCCTGCTTCAACTACTATAAAAATAATGACATCTGTATCCAGAGGCATCTTGATCAAATTGGCCTTGATTTTATCTGACAGGGGTTTCTGTGTTGAAAAGACATGGGGAAAGTTTCCTCTCATCAACTGCATTCAGACAATTGATTCTGACTTTTAGGTTTCTTGTCTCCAAATTGCCTGCGGGCATGATACAAACCAGCAAGACTTTATATGAAGGGATGGTCCATGAAGGGAATTTGGAGGTGTGCAGAATAGATGCTGCATGTACAACAAGGTCAACACACAGACTTAATGAAGCATCCCCCAAATTACCGCTGTATGCAGTCAGGAGCAGCATGCAGTGTGACAAGGGTAAAACCATTGTGTTTTTTCAGAAAGCATAGGTAGAAACAGTGAGTAATAACAGGAGTGTTGTGCCTGGGCTGAATGCAACACATAGAAAGTGTTTAATAATTTAAGCAGGCCAGGAAATGTGAATACATTTTGTTAATTCAACCAAATTCCTGAGTTTCAAGCCTGTTCCCTTTTACTGTGCATTGCTAATTATTTTCTCTTACATCCCTCTTCACACCGACTGGACAGGTAACAACATCCAGCCCTCATTTTCCCAGTATTTTATCATGTCACATTCAAGTGTATGAATGAGGAGGAAGAATAGGCCACTTGGCCCCTTGAATCTGCTGTGCCATTCAATAATATCATGGTTAATTTGATTACTCCACATTCACATGTCCCCAAATGAACTATTAGCCTTTTGCTTATCAATAATCTATTCATGTCAGCCTTACAAATATTCAAACATACGTTTCCATCAACTTTTGAGGAAGTCTTTTAAAGACTTACAATCCTCTACAAGAAAAATATTTCCACATCTCTGTCTTAAATGTCTAATTCCTTATTTTTCAACAGAGATGTCTTGAACCAAAATCTCCCACAACAGGATACATCCTTTCCACATCCAAACTATCAAGACCCCTCAAGATCAAGAGCCCTCACTTTCTATCCATGCCTTATTATTTCCCACCCTTATCTTTATGCACTATGACACAACTGACTCACAGACAACCTCACCAAATGTATTTGTTTCATTGAGTGAATACTTGACCTTCACTCACGCGCAGCTGTGTTCTGTGCATCTGATAGAGAGGAGAAGGGAAAACATAAGGGAGAAAGGAGAAAGACTGAAGGTAAGCGATTGTGAGCTGACTGTTGCAGAGAATCAGATTCTGGAGATACGTGGTGCATTTGCATCCCCCTCAGTCACAGATAAGAGATAGGAAGTTCTCAGAATCCTGGTGAAACAAATATAAACATTCTTGATGTATATGCCATCTTCCGTTCATCAACGACCGAACGATGAGCACATTGAGTCATCAATATATTACTGTCATCATGTTGACCTTGGGTGGGATTTTGTGATAAGAACAGAAGTCCCTACAACACATACACACACACACACACACACACGCACAACAGCAGGACAATTAGCTCACAGGCTCATTCAATTCTAGACGATGTCAGCTGCACTTTACAGTTTTGCCCTTTACTGCTGGCTCCAAACAACTTGAATGGGATGGTGGCATCGTGATAATGTTAATGGACTTGTAATCCAGAGCCCCAGGCTGATATTCTAGGGACATGGGTTCACATCCTATCAAGGCAAATGGTGAAATTTGAGTTCAACAGAATCTGCAATTAAAATAGCTAGCGTAATGATAACCATGTAACCATTACCAGAAACAACAATAGCAACAGCCTATTGATCCTACAAAGTCCTCCTTACCAATAACCAGGGGACTAGTCCCAAAACTGGGAGAGCTGACACTCAACTAGTCAATCAACAGTCTGACATAGTCATTCTCACAGAATGATTCCTCACAGACAATGTTCCAGATCCTAGAATCACCGACCCTGCCAGTAGGACAGGTCGTATCAACCAAGGTGATGGCAGCATGACATACAGTCGGGGAAGAGTTGCCCTGGGAATCCTCAACACTGACTCCAGACCCTGTGAGGTCTCATGGTATCAGCTCAAACATGGACAAGGGAACACCTCGCTGATTACCATGCACATGACATCTGCACGGTGGCTCAGTGGTTAGCACTGCAGCCTCACAGCGCCAGGGACCCGGGTTCGATTCCAGCCCCAGGTGACTGTCTGTGCGGAGTTTGCACATTCTCCCTGTGTCTGCGTGGGTTTCCTCCGGGTGCTCTGGTTTCCTCCCACAGTCCAAAGATGTGCAGGCTAGGTGGATTGGCCATGCTAAATTGCCCATAGTGTTCAGGGGTGTGTGGGTTATATGGGGATGGGGATGGGGATGGGTCTGGGTGGGATGCTCCAAGGGTCGTTGTGGACTTGTTGGGCCGAAGGGCCTGTTTCCACACTGTAGGAATTCTGATTCTGATTCTGCACCTCCAACTCAGTTGATCAATCAGTACTCTTCCACGTTAAACACCATATGGAGGAAGTGTCCTAGGCCTAATCTTCTTCAGTTGCTTCATTAATAAATTTCCCAACATCATAAGGTCAGGAGTGGGCGTGTTTGCCAATGACTGCACAATGTTCAGCACCATTCGCGACTCCTCAGACAGTGATGCAGCCCATGTCCAAATGCAGGAAAACCTGAATAACATCCAGGCTTGGGCTGATAAGTGGCAAGTAATATTTATGCGACACTAGTACCAGGCAATGACTATGTCTATGAAGAGAAAATCTAACTACCTACCCTTGATATTTAATGGCATTACCATCACTGAATCCCCCACTATCAGCATCCTAGGGGTTACTTTTATGAGAAACTGAACTGGACTAGCTCAGTGGTTAGTACTGCTGTCTCACAGTGCCAGGAACTCAGGTTTGATTCCATTCTTGAGCAACTGTCTGTATGGAATTTGCACCATCTCCCCATGTCTGCGTGAGTTTCCTCCGGGTGCTCTGGTTTCCTCCCACAATCCAAAGATGTGCAGGCTGCGTGGATTGGACATGCTAAATTGCCCATAGTGTTCAGGGATGTGTAGGTTAGGGGGATGGGTCTGGGTAGGATGCTGTGAGGGTTGATGTGGACTTATTGGGCCGAAGGACCTGTTTCCACACTGTAGGGATTCTATGATCTAGCCATATAAATACTTTGGCTACAAGAGCAGGTCAGAGGCTAGAAACTCTGTGGTGAATAATTCACCTCCTGTCTCTCAAATCCTGTCCACCACCTAGGAGGCATGAGTCAGGAGTGTGACAGAATACTCTCCCCTTGACTGGATGAATGCAGTTTCAGCCACACTCAAAAAGGTTAACATCATTCAGGACAAAGTAGCCCGCTTGACTCATAACTCATTCAGTCTCTTAAACATTCTCTCTCTTTACCCTTTCATCACTTGGTCCCTGTCTGTGCTTCACCTACAATCGCAGAGGCTACACGTTGGAGTAGATCTCATAAATGTCTTAAAAAGACCAAGTGGACTGCACTTGCAGTTCACTTCTGTCAAAGGATGGAATTGGAAGGTCTTATTTCTGTTGTGTGGCTAATAAATTCATCGTTGCTATTTCTCATTCCATTTCTTGCTGCACATTTTCAGCTGATCTATAGCCATAGTCCTTCCATAGGCATAAAGAGATGGACAAAGGCCCACTCATTAAGCTTGCCAACCTCGCCTGCCTGCATTATGCAGTTAAACACTGGGCACATGAGTTTTGAATGAAAGAAGTGACAACAGAACAGATTCAAGACTTTATTGGAATCTCTCTGAAAGGGACCTGTGTCTCCGTTGTGTGTCTCTCATCGTGCCTTTGCTGTGATCTGAGGGGTTCCTCATCCTGCATCACTTGGTTATCTGGTTCCTCCACATCCTCCGTGCTGGAGGAGGAATTACAATCAGTGATGTCCTCATTACTGATCCCTGGCACATACAGTCATCAGTCCTCTTCAACGTGGCATTTGTCACCTCCTTGATGCACTGATCAGCCACACAGTGAGAGACCCAATGCATGTGGATTCAGTGGATGCCTAGCCAGTACCTGATGTGTGGAAATTGAGAGCACAATGATCTTTGTAGTGTAAGGATTTAAGTCTGACTGTCCAATATAACACGGTATACATCATCACAGGAAGTGATGCAACATCATACGATCTTGCTTCTGTTGCAGCCTTGTGGTGAGGTGAAGCCACAGTAACATGCTCCTGAAATAAAGTTCATGTTTTTCTTATTTCAGAAGGCTTTGTAAATAATCTAGTACCAGGTAATAAATAGCGCACAATTAAGAACATTGCAATAATCAACGCATGTCCATGGACATGCATTGCGTGTCCAGCAAGCCCACAGGTCTCAGTTCATCCTGCAACATGTCTCAGTCTTCACTGATACTGCCATTCCAACATTTGTAGCAAGTTCAGCCTTCCGTCCTGAAGGTGACCTTTTATGTGCACAAGTGGATGTCAGTGTGTGTCTCTGCATCCTTCTGAGGTGTGCTCACCCTCAGGCTAAACCTCTTGATGGTTGTGAGGTTCCTGACTTGTATGGAATTGCCTCCGTCTGAACAAACGCCCCTCTTCCTCAACCAGGCTCCCAAGGCCTGGATGGAGGAGGCTCTTGGTAT
This sequence comes from Ginglymostoma cirratum, assembly GCA_024137785.1. NCBI lineage: Eukaryota > Metazoa > Chordata > Chondrichthyes > Orectolobiformes > Ginglymostomatidae > Ginglymostoma > Ginglymostoma cirratum. The sequence continues at coordinate 1,059,917 of JAHRHZ010000145.1, forward strand.
GCACCCTGATTTAATTGCCCCATCAATCTCTGTCTCTGAGACCTCTTCTTAGAGCAAGTAGCATTACTCATGTGACACTGACAACACATCTCCACTGTCCTAGTACTTTCTCCTCATCTGTTCTATTCTGCCAGTGCCCTCTGTGCACCACCCTTCCTGCCATCACACATTGGCTCTCCTGACAGCTTTCTGAAAGAGCCAGCATTTAACCATGATTCCATGTGCCATTTTGTTTAATCATGCAGAGGTTCCAATTCCCTATGGTGCCTGTGTGCCATCAGTAAGGTTTGAAATGTGCTGTAAAATTGCAGTTCATTGACTTTTCAACTCCCTTAATTTGAATCTTGACCCTTAGTATTTGAAAGTCACTGTCGCTGCTTTCTTGTGTTAGTATAATTCAGATGTTACATGAAGAAATTGGACTTCTGGCCAAGTCAGTTCTGTTCCCATTTTACCTCCCTCCTTTCATCCCCTAGCTTCAAGCCAGGCTCTAAATGACCGGGTAGAATTCAAAGTCAGAAATCATATGACAGCAGGCTATAGTCCAATAGGCTTATTTGAAATCACAAGCTTTTGGGGCGCTGGACCTTCACCAGGTGAAGTCATTACACGATACTGCCACTCCATGTAACCTGGTGTCGTATGACTTCTGACCTTGTCCACCCCAGTCCAACACTGGGACCTCCACAAAATGGTAAAATTCAAGCTTTTGAGTGTAATACCTTTCTCTGGTCTTTCCAATGCCTTCACTCACACACAGGCACACACACGCACACACACACACAACCAGCGTTGCAGGACTTCCATGCTGATCTGACTGCTTCTGATGGTGCACTGCTTTGGATTACAGAGTTTTCACCTGGTGAATTATAGCCGTATGTGAGCACAAGCAGATGCTAGGGCATCTAACATTCTTGGTCTCATTGTGGTGCGAAAGAGTATTGACAGAGGCTGTAAGGAAAACAATGAACTTCATTTAAGAAACATCTTGCTGTGGCTTGATCTTGCCATGAGACTGCAAGAGAAAATAATATCATGACATTGCATCACCATGACAATAAATTTTTATTCAACCTGTTAAGATATATTATTACACAGCTCTGCAGCAGGTGCAACTTGAATGCAGACCTCATTCTGGTCTGCCATTTCACCTCAAGACACTGTACCTCATTAGTATATCACACAGTCAGACCTAACCGCTTTTGCTACAGAGCAGAGGAAGCTGGGAAGAGTCTGCTTGGGAGGGGAAAGGACAATGCTTTCTAATTTCTGCTCAGCAGTGGCAGATGCTAAACTGTGGCCTGGGCTGGGGTGGGTAAGTATTGCTGAGAAGGTAAACGTTATTGGTATAACTGCAACTTAGCCACAAATGAGTGGTACAGCACAGACACTTTCACAATAACCGAGAGGATGTAGAAGACCAGTTCAATTGTCAGTGCATGGAGTCACAGGGAATTGCAAGAATGTCTGCAATGGAAAGAAAGTCCATCTCCATGGAGCTCCAAGTACAACTTTCAACATGAACTGGAACAGCAGGTGAATCTATCCCTGAAATTCTTCCTGGTAATCCTCAAAAATGTAAAGACAGGGTGGCATATACCCAGTCCTATATTTCATGGAATATAGTATTGTATAAAGTTACAGCTCTGAAGGAGTTAATGTTCATGTTACGTTGGCACCAACCACTCAGATGTCATGTGCAGTGTGTGTGTGTGTGTGTGTCTATGACCATATATAATTGGGCTTATTGCTATCATGCAATACACCTTCTTGTTATATGTGAACATTGCTTCTACTGTAGATACTCTAATGTAGTAGTGTCTACCACAAATCACATTTCTTTAAAAAAAACTTTATTCAGAAAATTTGTAAAAGTATTATAATAACTTTTTAACTTGAATTTCTCAGAATTTGATATAATATTCAGTTTGTCCCTATACAACATGCTCCAAACAATATGGTTAAAATAAACTTAATATTTACAAAATGTCAGGTGTTCAGACCAAGTGGAAATTATAGAAAGTGCAGTAGGTGTATTTTTTTTCTCTCTACACCATGTTCTGAGGCGTCTCAATACATTTTCAATCCCCTTGATTCACAACATGCATCCTATGTAAGTCACACAGCCTGAGATATTCTACAGTTTCCAGTCTGTTAATGTACTTTTGGCTCACAGGCCTTAGACTGTGGCCTTTCCTCCTTGTGCCTCTGCAGCAGCTATTTCCAAGCTTTACTGCACCCTTCAGCAGATAATACTGAACCTTGGAATGTGCCAGTCTGCAACACTTAAGGACAGCCTCTTGCGCTGGAAGACCAGCAGGTTTCAGGCAGACCAGGAGCATCTTTCATTGGGTTGACGTCCTCCGGGTGCAGTTGATATTTGTCTTGGCGTACATCTCTGTAGAGCTCAGAGTCCTGCGTCACAGAGCTGCACATTCCACAAGGAGGTCAACAACAATCTCTTTCCCAACACAGCCACAGAAGAGGTCAATGTGCGGAGTCTATGACTCTGGATGTGTAGGAAGGATCTGACAGGGAAGGCCTTTCTCACCATGGGCTAAGCTACATCTTGGTGCTTGTTTGTAAGTTCTGGCAATGAGTTATCCTGCAAACAACTTTGACAATTCTGGCCGTGAACTTCTGACAGGACTACCATCTCCTTTGCCCGGGAGGCCTTGAAGACATTATATGCTGACCACTGCCTGATGCACTTGTATTAAACATGTTTCTCTGCACAAACTTCTCCAAGGAGAAAGGGGTGTTGGAAACTTAATGCGGTATGAACCAGCTACTTGAAGCATTCCACTGCAATGTGGCCAGACCCATCCATTGCTGCAACAGGGGCAGGTGGAATCTCAGCTTGCAGTGACATTAGTGATTCCACACAGAAAGGTGGTCACCAGGATGAAGGTGATATTAGTTCAGATTTCTCCCTTTTTTCTTGAGGTTTGTGCATCACATCCCAATGAACAAGGTCAATTTCAATCTCAATAAAGTGAAAGAAAGGCTCAGGTGGACACCATGGCACAGGCATGAGGAATAAGTGAGGAATCTGTGCCAAGTACAGCCATACTGAGAGCACCTTGCATCTAATAGGCTGGTCCTTGATTGCAATTGAGAGAGACTATCACTCACATGAATTTTTGTGTCTGACCATGGCTACTTTCTATTTGCTGTTTCCAGTTTTTAGTGCATGTCCTAGCATTTTCAGGAAACCTGATCAAAGTAGCTTCAGTCAAGTTCCCAAAGAACATGGCCTCATTCTTATTTTGATTTACCCTGGTTCCGAAGGTCAGCTCAAACTAGTTGTAGAAGCTAACAGGTTTGCACGCTAACAGCAGGTCGGAGCAGTAAACAGTGACTTCATCCATGCCTTGGTCAGCTCTTCCAGAGTTAGCAGTTTGTCCAGATTCTCCAACATATTGCTGTCTAAGATCCTGTGATAACACCAGGCATAACTGGGAGACTGTGCTGTCTGTGGGCTTCATGTCATACATGTTGTAAAAGGATTTAATGATTTTCAAAATGTCAGACTGTGTTGACTTTACTGAATCATCTTTTTCCTCAGCGTGCTGAGCATAGAGCTCTCCCTGTGCACCTTCTAGAAGAAGAAATGTAAGTACATTTCATCCTGCTCCACAAAATGGATTTAACCCTTAGAGGCCTCCAAGGCAAACAGTGTGGCTTGATGGCTCTTTACCTTTTGGTGACTCTTCTTCACATTGATCCCTGTCAACTATAGCTGAAGCTGGAATTTTGGAAGCCAGGATACTTCCTGCTGTCCCTTTCTCATCTCTGGACAACTTTGAGGATGAAGAACTTCTTGACATTTGCCTTGATTGCTTCCCATCAGAATCCCGGAGATGCAAATAGGCGTTTTATGGTTCTCAGAGCTTTGAAATTCTTTTTGGGTTCCTCAATGTTCCCTGGAGTCAACAGATTCACATTCACTTGCTACCCTTCTGGTGGTTACAGTCAGCCAAAAGGACATAGTGGACAGAGAAGGATACTAGTTTGACACTGGTGGACCTGACTGTGAACACATAGAACATTAACAGGAAGACTATCCTGGAACAGACACACAGATCTGACCTCGACTAATTGTATCTACTCTGCACTCTAACCACAGGGTTGCTGAAGATGTTGTGAAGCTTTGCATATTTCACCATTTCCACCAGGAGTCTGGACATGATGCCCAGTTTGCTGTTGGTCCTGCTGGAAGGTACCACTGCATCCATGATGGAAAATGTGGATGAGAATGATCAGACCTTCTTACTCTGAATGCTACAAGCCAACCACCATCAACAAACAACAGGTTTCTCGAAAGGATGCCACAAGACTTGTCTTTCAGCCAGACCGCTATCTTTTGTCCCATCATGTTTACAGTTTGAGATAACTTCTGGGAGATTACAATTCAGTGTGTTGTCTTTTATTATCTATCCTTTTGAAAATCCTTTGCTCCCTGTTAGGCATGACATTCCAGTCTCTTTTCTCTAAACAACCACTGAAGTTATACCTGCAGTCATTGTGGCTATACAATTCTTCTGTTAAAAGAACACACATTGGAGTTAAATTTTGATACATCCATAAGTGATTCAGGGTTATTATCTGTGGTCGTGACAGTTGCCACCCAAACTCATTGGAGCAGATGAAGAAACAGTGACTCCATTGTGAGATTTTTAGCTGTGGCAGGTTAATCCTCTCCTTGAAGAACTTCATACATGCCACAATATTCTTCAAAGTCATATTGAAGTATCCAGTGCTGGGAATTCCTGCAATCAGTAGATGTCCACAGTTTCAAATCTGCATGTCTCCAACAGGATCTTCTTGATGAAGAAAGTAAGCTTCATTGCCATAACTCCTTTACCATAACTAATAGACTTCTAGTGGTGTTACATATCCATTTTGGAGCATCATTTATTATAGCTGGCACCCTTCTGATCATGCTGTTTCACTATGAGCGAAGTACTAACACCACTAAATACTAAATAAGCCCAAGAGAAAGCAAAGACACAATAGGGTTGATAACAGCAAACTACCTCAAACAAATTTTTCCCATTAGCACATATTGTGGTAGAGGTGGCAAATACCACAATGTACCAGGAGCAGTTATCTAGGAAAACCATACATATGATTTGCACAATGACTGTGATATGCTGAAGGCACAATTGTCAAAGAATGACATTTCGATTGAATGTAGGAACAGTGGCAAATTAGCACAGAGACAGAGTCGGCAAAGAGCTCCTGCTCCACTCACTGATTCCATCTTTACTGCCAATACGTTCCCGTTGAGAACACCCAGCATGGGTTCATGAAGGATAAGTCATGTTTAACTAATTTGGTGGAATTCCTTGAGGACATTACTTGCAAGGTGGACAATGGGGAACCTGTGGATGTGGCGTATCTGGATTTCCAGAAGACATTTGACAAGGTGCCACACCAAAGGCTACTACATAAGATAAAGTTGCACGGTATTACAGGTAATGTATTGGCATGGATAGAGGATTGGTTGACCAGTAGAAAGCAAAGAGTAGGGGTAAATGGGTGTTTTTCTGGTTGGCGGTCAGTGGCTAGTGGTGTGCCTCAGGGATCAGTGTTGGGACCGCAGTTGTTTACAATTTACATAGATGATTTGGAGTTGGGGACTAAGTGTGGTATGTCAAAATTTGCAGATGACACTAAGGTAGTGGTAGAGCAAAGTGTGCAGAAGACACTGAAAGTCTGCAGAGGGATATAGATAGTTTAAGTGAGTGGGAAAAGGTCTGGCAGATGGAGTACAATGTTGATAAGTGTGAGACCATCCATTTTGGTTGGCATGACAGGAAAATGGACTGTGTTTTAAATGGTAAAAAATTGCAGCATGCTGCTGTGCAGAGGGACTTGGGTGTCCTTGTGCATGAATCGCTAAAAGTAGGATTGCAGGTGCAGCAGGTAATTAAAGAGGCAAATGGAATTTTGTCTGCCATTGCTCGAGGGATGGAGTTTAAAAACAGGGAGGTTATGCTGCAGCTGTATAGGGTCCTGGTGAGGCCACGCCTGGAGTGCTATGTGCGGTTTTGGTCTCCTTACTTGAGAAGAGATATACTAGCACTGGAGGGTGTACAGAGGAGATTCACTCGGTTGATTCCAGAGTTGAGAGGGTTGGATTATGAGGAGAGACTGAGTAAACTGGGATTATACTCATTGGAATTCAGAAGAATGAGGGGAGATCTTATAGAAACATATAAGATTATGAAGGGAATAGATAAGGTGGAGGCAGGGAGGTTGTTTTCCGCAAGCAGGTGAAACTAGGACTCAGGGCATCACCTCAAAATAAAGGGAAGCAGATGTAGGACTGAGGTCAGGAGGAACTTCTTCACCCAAAGGGTTGTGAATCTGTGGAATTCCCTGCCCAGTGAAGCAGTTGAAGCTACCTCGCTGAATGTTTTTAAGGCAAGGCTAGGTAAATTTTTGAACAGTAAGGGAATTAAGGGTTATGGTGAGTGGGCGGGTGAGTGGAGCTGAGTCTCAAAAAGATCAGCCATGATCTTATTGAATGGCGGGGCAGGTTCGAGGGGCCAGATGGTCTACTCCTGCTTCTACGTTCTTATGACAGCTTCTCCAATCACAGCTCCCTCTCTGCAGATCTTGCTTCTCCTCTAAGGTCAGTAGCCATGATTGGAGGAGCAGCAGGCGTGAGAGAGAGGGAGCCTGTGATTGAAAAGAGCTGGAGCAGCAGGCTGGCAGAAACAGCAGAGAAAGATCAAGATGGTGGTGTATCCACTGCAGGTAAAATGACTTTGCCTATATCTGTGTATGAGTGAATGAGACAGAAATAGAGCATTTGTGGAAAAAAGTCAGTGTTAACATTTTCAGTCAAGTGACCCTTCCTCAGAACTGATGATAGCTAGGAAAATATCAGTTTATATGCAGAAGGTAGGTTGTGGGAGGGTGTAAATGATATGTGGGGACGGAGCCCAAAGAGAGGGAAGAACAGGTGGACAGACAAAGTGGATAACAATCCGGCTAGGAGGGTGAATAGCTGTTCATGAGGACTGTTAGTGACTAACAATGGGTTGTGTGTAATGGCAGACTATGTGATAACAAGGGCCTAGTGTATGGGGGTTGTGGTAAGGACATAGGAGAGCTCAAGCCCTAAAGGTGTTGAATTCAATATTGAGTCCAGAAGGCTGTCGAGTTCCCAAGTGGAAAATGAGGTGCTGTCCTACCGGTGTGTGCTGAGCTTCACTGAAGAACTGCAGCAAACCTGAGACAGAGATGTTCTTCAGGGAACAAGGTGATTTGTTGAAGTGGCAGGCTTCAGAAAGCTCAGGTTCTTTTTTGTGGACAGAACATAGGTGTTCTGCGAAGCAATCACCCAGTCTATGCTTTGTTTCCCCAATGTAGAGGGAACTACATTGTGAACAGCAAATGCAGTAAACTAGATTGTGTGAAGTGCACTGTTGTACCTGGAATGTGTGTTTGGGCCCTTGGATACTGATGTAGGAGGATGTAAATGGACAGGTGTTACACCTTCTGTGGCTGCAGGGGAAGGTGCCATTGGGCTGTTGAGGGTGTTCGGAGTGGAGGAGAAGTGGCAGTGTGTCCTGGAGGGACCAGTCCTGCTGAAAGGCTGACAAGGGGGTGGGGTGGGGGTGGTGGTGCAAGGGAATATGTGCCTGGTGGTGGCATCCCACTGGAGAACAAAATTAAATCCTTTCCATTAGTTTTCTTCCTTTTTTATGTTTGTCCAATAAATCGCTTTGGGAGTCAAGTTTAAAATTGGGAGAACTAAAACAAAGTTGCTGGAAAAGCTCAGCAGGTCTGGCAGCATCTGTGAAGGAGAAAACAGAGTTAACGCTTCGGATCCGGTGACCCTTCTTGTTGGGTGAAGGGATAAAATTATTGTGGGTGTGTCCAATTTTGTTCTATTCTTCTTTGATTTTTCTTTACATGTGTTGGAGTGGCTTTTATTTGGTTGAATGAATGTACTTTTTAAAACAATAATTTTCAAGTCATGGGAAAGGTTGGGAGTACATACTGCTGATATTAAAGCAAACTCAAGGCCTGGAATGGGATGGGTGTGTTAGGTGGGTCAGTGTTGGGGTCAGGTTAGTGATAGTTAATGTGGTGAAAGATTGAAAACAGTTTAATTTTTGTAAGATTCTTGGCTGTCTGCCCAGTATCGACTGTTATTCTTTTAATGGAGGCTTGGAGTGAGTTTGTAAATTCGTTCTTTACATTTGGAGATTACCTTAACTCTTTAAATTTAAGGAACTGCTGAATATCGCGCAAAAATATAAAAAAGTTGCTCCTGAGACAGCCCTTCATAAGAAAAAAGAATTTTGAATTCTTGCTCCAAATAGAGTTGTCAAATGCAGTGTGTGACTACAGGGTGTGAAGATTCCCACTGTTTTGGGTTATTCTGAACTCTTAACGGAGTGTGAGATGATCACCTCCTGGAGCCTGTAATCCAAGAAACATTCATCACTCAAATCCCCTCCAATTCAACGAGTTGTTCCTCAAGCAGAGAAACCCTTACTTCAAATGATTGTTATAAACATGAGCTTCTGAAACTAAGGAAAACTCATGAAGTTCCCTCATGGTGAAGGAATTGCAGCTCACAGTTCCTCCTCCATTCTAATTCAAGATTTAATCTCCTCAAATACAGCGTGAATATTTATGTAATTGCTATTAAGTAGGCTTCCACTATATTTTTCTATTCACACAGGAATCAAGATGTAAAACAAGGTACAAGGAGCGCTACATTTGGAGTGCATGTGGGCAAATGCAGAAAATATGGTTAGTAACATTTGCGGCCTGTAGGCACAAACAACCACAAGGGAATATGGTGTAATAGCAAAAACAATTAGTGGGAAGTGTTGACCTAATGGTTTTATAGTGACTATTAATCCGGACAACTCAGCTATTTGTCTAGGGACCTGGGATGGTATCTCACCACCATGACAGATGATGGTATTTGAATTCAATAACTATCTGGAATTAAGAATCTAATGATGACCACGAAACTGCTGCCGATTTTTGGAAAAACCTATCTGGTTCACTACTATCCGTCAGGGAAGGAAATTGGTCATTCTCATCTGGACTGGCCCACATGAGACTCCATACCCACTGTAATGTGGTTGTCACCCAGTTTGGGTTCCATCAGGGCCAGTCAGCTCCTGACCTCATTACAGTTTTGGTTCAAACATGGACAAAAGAGCTGACTTCCAGAGGTGAAGTGAGAGTGACGGCCCTTGATATCAAGGCCACATTTGAATGAGAGTGGCACAAAGTACCTGGTGCAAAACTGGAATCAGTGGGAAAAGAGTTGTGGTCACAGGAAGATGGTTGTGGTTGTTGGAAGTCAGTCATCTCAGCTCCAGACATCTCTGGAGTTCCTCAGGATCCAAGGCCCAATCATCTGCTTCATCATGACCATCCCTCTATCATAAGATCAGAAGTGGGGATGTTTGCCAATGTTCAGCACCATTCACTACTCCTCAGATGCTGAAGCAGTTCATGTTGAGGTTTTGTTGCATTTGAACAATATCCAGGCTGGGGCTGACAAGTGGCAAAAAACATTTGCACCACAGAAATGTCAGCCAATGACCATAAAGACAATTTATCACCCCTTGATAATCAATGGTGTTGCCATCACTGAATCCCCACTATTAACATCCTTAGGGTTACCATTTACCAGAAACTCAACCGGACTGACCACATAAACAAAGTGGCTACAAGAGCATGTCAGAGGCTAGGAATACTACAGGAAGGAACTCACCTCCTGACTCCCAAAGCCTATCCACCATCGACGAAGCACAAGTCAGGAGTGTGATGGAATATTATCTACTTGCCTGAATGGGTGCAGCTCCAACAACACTTAAGAAGCTTGACACTATCCATGATAATGATGGGCATTTCAGCTCCACTTATCCGCACTCTCCCCGTAGCCCTTGATTCCTTGCGAGATCAAGAATTTATCAATCTCTGCCTTGAAGACATACAACGTCCTGGCCTCCACTGCGCTCCGTGGCAATGAATTCCACAGGCCCACCACTCTCTGGCTGAAGAAATGTCTCCTCATTTCCGTTCTAAATTGACCCCCTCTAATTCTAAGGCTGTGCCCACGGGTCCTAGTATCCCCACCTAACGGAAACAACTTCCCAGCGTCCACCCTTTCTAAGCCATGCATTATCTAGGAAGGGGCAAAGACAAAAGGAACCTAGGAATACACCAACAATCAAAGATAGATGTTACAAAGATAATAAAAAGACAAAGCTACAAAAGTTTTGCACCTGAATGTGCATGACAATCACAACAAAGTAAATGAATTGGTAGCATATATTGAAGTGAATAAATACAATGTGATATCCATTACAGCAATAAAGCTTCAGAATGACAGGGATTGGATCTTGAATATTGAAGGATATAGGACATTCATGAGAAATAGGAAGTTAGGCAAAGGTGGAGGCGTAGCACAATTAATCAAAGGTGACATTTGTGCAACAGGTATCTTGTAACCTTGGTTCAGGAGATTAAGATATAAAATCAGTCTGTGTGGAGATAAAGAATAGCAGGGAAAAGAAGTCGCTATTGGGATTGGTTTACAGGTCCCCTAACCACAGTGTGGGACAAAGTATAGAAGAAAAACTATAAGGTGTTTGTGATAAAGGGTCAACAGTAATCATAGATGATTATTATCCATAATCTTTCAAATCGGCAGTAGTCCGGATAAGGAGTTGGTAGAATGCTTTTGGGAGCAGGCGATGGCCTAGTGGTATTATCACTGGACTGTTAATCCAGAGATCCAGATAAAGATCACAGCAGATGGTGGAATTTGAATTCAATAAAATAAAATCTGGAATTAAGTGTCTAATGATGACCATGAACTCACTGCCGTTTGTTGGAAAACCCATCTGGTTCACTAATGTCCTTTAGGGAAGGAAACTCCCATTCTTACCTGGTCTGGCCTGCATGTGACTCCAGACCCACAACAATGTAGTTGACTCTTAAATGCCCTCTGGGCAATTAGGGATGGGTAAAACATGCTGCCTAGCCGTGACGCCCTCATGAATGAATAATGAAAAAAAAAGTAGTTTCTTACACCAGCTCATTTTGGAAATGACTCAAGAGTAGTTATATTAAACTTGGTATTGTGCAATATGATAGGATTGAATAATTTAATTAGTTATCAGAGTGCAGATAACCCTGGGGAGCAGAGATCACAATATGATTAAATTTTATATCCAGTTTGAGAAGTAGAAGCTAAGGTCTAAGACTAGTGTTTTCAACCTAAACAACTATGTGGGCATGAAAGCTGAGGTAGCTGAAGGGAACTGGTATATTTGGATAGGGGGTAGACCAACAGAGATGCAATGGCAGACGTTTTGGGGATATTTCAGAATACTCAGAATAAATCTATTCCTACCATAAAAATTCTAAAGGAAGGACCCACCACCCATGGTTAACTAAAGAAGTTTGGAAAAGCATCACACTTGAGGAAAAAGCATGCAACTGTGCAAAGGTGAGTGGCGGGTCAGTTGATTGGTCTGAATGTAAAAAGTGTCAGAGGAGGACTGAAAGGTTAGTCAAGAGGAAGTTAGCTAGGAATATGAACATAGCAAGAGTTTCAGTGGTACTAAGAAGAAAAAGAATCAATAGAGTGAATGTCAGTCGTCTAGAGAGTGAGTGTGGAATTAATAGTAGATAATAAGGAAATGGAACGCAAAATGAACACATATTTTGCTTCTGTCTTCAGAATAAAGGATACAAAAAGCAATCGGTAATAGCTGCAAGACAGGAAATGGAAGGGAGAGAGGAACTTTGCAAAATTGCAATCGTCAGGGAAGTGGTTCTAAGCAAACTAATGGTACTGTGGCTGACAAGTCTTTGGGTCCAGATAGAGTTAACTAATGAGGTAATACATGAGGTAGTAATTTTCCAAAATTCCCTTGGTCAGGAAAGATTCCATTAGACTGGAAAGTAGCAAATATAACCCCTCTATTCAGGAAAGGAAGGGATACAAAAACAGAAAATTTCTGGCCTGTTAGCTTGATGCCTGTCATGAGGAAGATGTGAGAATCAGTCATTAAAGAGATTATAGGTGCATGCTTAGAAAAAGTCAAGGTCAAGATCATGGCTGATCATCTAAATCATTTGCCTAATCCTGCTTTCTCCCCATAACCTATGATCCCATTTGTCCCAAGTGCTATATCTAGCTACCTCTTGAATACATTCAATGTTTTGGCATCAACTACTTCATGTGGTAATGTATTCCACAGTCTCAGCACTCTTTGGGTGAAGAAATGTCTCCTCCTCTCCATTCTAAGTGGTCTAGCCTGAATCCTCAGACTGTGATCCCTGGTTCTGGACACACCCACCACTGGGAACATTCCTCCTGCATCTACCCTGTCCAGTCCTGTTAGAATTTTATAAGTCTCTATGAGATCACCCCTCATTTGTCTGAACTCCAGCAAAAATAATTCTATGTGGTACCAGGAGCGATGATGGAATGGACCAGGATGTTAGAAAGAGAAGAGTCTCTTCAGAATGCTGATAGGGAAAAGAAAGATGTGTTTGATAGTAGCTTCACACTAGAAATATCAGAATTGGTAGGAGATGATCCAATGACTGTGGGAATCCCATTGTGGTTTTGGGAGGGAGCGAAAAATGTGATAGCCAATTATGTGAACTGCAGTGAAGGATCCCTGTCAACCAAGAAGACAGATCTGAAACCTTGATGCGCAAGGTTGTGTCGTTGGAACAGATACAGTCGATAGGAACAAATTACTGCAGATGCTGGAATCTGTACTGAAAACAACAAATGCTGGAGATCACAGCAGGTCAGACAGTACCTACGGAGAGACAGCAAGCTAACGTTTTGAGTCTAAATGACTCTTCATCAGAGCTGGTGATATGTGGAGGGGATCCATTTATGCTATAGTTTGGAGGTGGGGTTGGGGTAGTAGGTCTTTATTGCTGAGTATCGAACATCAACTGTACCTGTACTGAAAACAACAAATGCTGGAGATCACAGGGGGTCAGACAGCATCCATGGAGAGAGACCAAGCTAATGTCTTGAGTCTAGAAGACCCTTCTTCAGACCTGAAATGAAGTGTGGAGGGGACAGCATTTATGCAATAGATTGGAGGGGGTAGCGGGTGTAAGGTGCTGGTGGAGAAAAGATGTTGATAGTTCAGATTAGGTGATTGGAATGTGAGAATGGCAGAATAATGGTGTGTCTCCTGCCAGACTGGAAAGAACAGTTACTGGGATGGGGGAGGGAAGGACATGATAACAAACTAAAAGAAAGGGAAGAAATGGTTCACAATTTAAAGGTGTTGAACTTAATATTAAGTTCAGAAGGCTGTAAAGTGCCTGGGCTGAAGATGAGATGTTGTTCCTCCAGTTTGCGCTGTGATTCACTTTGGAACACTGAAGCATGCCAAAAATTTTATGTGGACATGCGAGCAGGACACTGTATTAAAATGAACAGCTATGGGAAAATTGTGGCCTTGCTTGTAAACACACCGGAGGTGTTCTGCAAAGCGATCCCTCAATCTGCATTTGGTTTCTCCACTGTAGAGTAGGCCACATTGGGTGCAGTGAATACAATACACAAGATTGGAGGAGGTACAGGTGAAATGCTGCTTCACCTGGAAAGACTGTTTAGGCCCTTGGATGGTGAGTAGGGAGGAAGTGAAGGGGCAGGAGTTGCACCTTCTGTGGTCACATGCATTACTTTACCCAACTACAAACTCTTTGGAGCATTCCCTCAATTAACTTTGAAGCTTTTCTGGTTTACGGTTAAACAGCATAAGCAGCAAATGATAGACAGAGTTAAGTGATTGCAAAAATCAACAGATCAGATCTAAGCTCTGCAGTCCTGATACACCCAATCGTGAGTGGTGGTGGACAATTAAACAACTTACTGGAGAAGGAGGCTCCACAAATATCTTCATCCTCAATGATGGAACAGCCCAACACTAACAATGCAAAAGATAAAGCAGAAGCATTTGCAGCAATCTTCAGCCAGAAGTGCCAAGCGGATGATCCTTTGTGTCGTCCTCCAGTGTTCCCCAGCATTACAGATGCCAGTCTTCAGCCAATTCGATTCCCTCCACTTGTTATCAAGAAATGGTTTGAGGAACTGGATACTGCAAAACCTCTGGGCCCTGACAACATTCTGGCAATAGTACTGAAGACTTGTGCTCCAAAACTTGCTGCTCCCCTAACCAAACTCTCCCAGTACTGTTACAATACTGGGATCTGCTCAACAATGTGGAAAATTGCCCAGCTATATCCTGCGCATGAAAAGCAGGATAAATCCAACCTGGCCAATTACTGCGCATCAGTCTACTCTTAATCATCAGTAAAGTTCATGAACAGTGTTATCAAGCAGCACATGTCAGCAATAATCTGCTCAGTGAGGCCCAATTTGGGTTCTGCCAAGGCCTTTCAGCTCCTGAGCTTAGTACAGCCTTGGATTAAACATGGACAAAAGCACTAAATTCAAGAGGTGAGGTGAGAGTGCCAGCCCTTGACACCAAGGTCGCATTCAACTGAGGAGCCCTAGAAAATCTGGAATTAATGAGTATCATGGGGCAAACTCTCCACTGGTTGGAATCATACCTAGCACATAGGACGATGGTTGTGGTTGTTGGTGGTCAGTCATCTCAGCTCCAAGACATCTCTGCAGGAGTTTCTCAGGGTACTGCCCTAGGCCCAACCATCTTCAGCTGCTTCATCAATGATATTCCTTCCATCAAAAGGTCAGAAGTGGGGATGTTCTCTGATTGCACAATGTTCAGTACTATTCATGACTCCTCAGATACTGAAAGCTGTCCATGTTCAAATGCAACAAGATCTGGAGAATATCTAGGCTTGGGCTGACAAATGGCAAGTAATTTTTGTGCCGTAGAAATGCCAGCCAATGACCATCACCAATAAGAGACAAATCTAATCATTGCCCCTTGACACCTCAATGATGTTGCTATTACTGAATCCCCCACTATCAGCATCCTTAGGGTTACCATTGACCAGAAACTCAACTTGACTGACCACATAAACAAAGTGGCTACAAGAGCAGGTCAGAGGCTAGGAATACTGCGGTGCATAACTCACCCTTGACTCTCCAAGACCTGTCCACCATCTACGAGGCACAAGTCAGGAGTGTGATTGAATACTCCCCACTTGCCTGGATGGGTGCAGCTTTAGTAACACTCATAGCAGCTTGACACCATCCAGGACAAAGCAGCCCACTTGATTAGCACCACATCCACAAACATCCATTCCCTCCATCATCAATGTTCAGTAGCAGCACTGTGTACAATCTGCAAGATGCACTGCAGAAATTCACCGAAGATACTTAGACAGCACCTTCTAAACCCGTGACCACTTCTGTCTGGAAAGTCAAGAGTGGCAGATATGTGAGAGTATACCAACACCTGCAAATTCCCCTCCAAGTCATTCACCACCCTGGCTTGGAGATATATCACCGTTACTTCACTGTTGCTGGGTCAAAATCCTGGAATTCCCTTCCAACATTTTGGGCATTGTGGGTCAACCTGCAGCAGGTGGACTGGAGCAGTTCAAGAAGGCGGCTCACCACGACCTTTTCTAGGGCAACTAGGGACAGGCAATAAATACTTGCTAGCCAGTGATGCCCATGACCCACAATTGAATTAAAACAAAATCAGATATGAAGCATGTGGAAGTAAGA
This sequence comes from Ginglymostoma cirratum, assembly GCA_024137785.1. Lineage (NCBI taxonomy): Eukaryota > Metazoa > Chordata > Chondrichthyes > Orectolobiformes > Ginglymostomatidae > Ginglymostoma > Ginglymostoma cirratum. Next base: position 1,075,620 of record JAHRHZ010000145.1, read on the forward strand.
CAGGCAAGGAAGTTGGAAACAAAGTTGTTGAAACCTGCTCTTGGTGGGAACAGTAAACACAATTAACGCGGGAGGGGCCTGACTAGGACTGGGACAAAGAATATTTCACTTCATCACCAAAAATGCTGGCAGTCCTTGAATCTTTTCTCTGGAGGCACAAAGAGGTAGTGAAAGAGAGAACAAAAACAGAAGCTGCTGTTAAAGCTCAGCAGATCTGGCAGCATCTGTGAAGAAAAAATCAGAGTTAATGTTTTGGGTCCGGGGACCCTTCCTTAGAACTGATGGTAGCTGGGAAAATGTTGGTTTATATGCAGAAAATAGGGAGGGGGAGGGGGTTGGGAGTTAACAATAGAATGAAGGATACAGTCTGAAGAGAGAAGAGAGTTGGATAGAAAAAGGAATTGATAACAATCTGGCTAGGAGGGTTAATAGCTATTAATGGGAACTGTTAGTGGCTGACAATAGGTAGCGTGTAATGGCAGGCTATCTGATAACAAGGCCTAGTGTGTGGGGTAGGGGACTAGGGCATGGGAGAGTTTAGGTCCTACAATTATTGAACTCGATATTGAGTCTGGAGGGTTGCAGGGTCTCCAAGTGGAAAATGGGGTGTTGTTCTTCCAGCTTACGTTGATCTTCACTGGAACACTGCAACAAGCCAGAGACAGAGATGTTGGCCAGGGAGCAGGGTGGTGTGTTAAAGTGGCAGGCAACTCAAAGCTCAGGGTCTTTTTTGTGAACAGAACGTAGATTTTATGTGAAGCGGTCACCCAGTCTATGTTTCCCTGTGTGAAGGAGAGGTTGTTTAATCTGTAACAAATTCAGCTGGGCGGAGGTAGACAGGGACCAATTGGGCCTTTGTTCATTGAAGAAAAGAAGTGCTCAGAATGATCTGGTGGAGGATGAGGGTGTAGACAGATTGAATATCCATTGTTGAAGGCTTGATAACCTGAAAGCACAAATTTAAAGTGATTTCCAAAAGAACCAAAGCAACAGGAGAAAAAACGCCTTCACACACGTGGTTAAGATTTTGATAGATCCAAATTCAAACATAGCTTTTAAAAGGAATTGAACAGATTCTTGAAGGAGAAAAAAGTCATAGGAAATACAGGGTAAAACGTAGGGACTAACTGGATTGCTCTTCAAAAATGTGGATGCAAACTCAATGGGCTAAATGATCTTTATTCTGTTCTGTAGGATTCTGTGAAATGGGTTGATAAGTGGTTGAAAGACTGCTTCTTATAAAAGAAGGGGGTTTAGCCCTGTTGCTCTGGGCAGACAACAGCATTTGATGTCTTACATTAAGTTGCATGAATCAGCCCTAAGTGAACCTGGAGGATATTGGGGTATCCCTTGTCTCCTATGAGCTAGCCCTGCAATGTTAGACTGCTGCAGTATGAAGGCACCATGGGAATCTGCTGCAGATTTGCAGATGGCTGACCTTGTGTGTCAATGGACAAATATCCCGCGTGATTTATCAGAGTTGCTGTAGTGGTGCTTAGATTGCTACATTGTGCGCTCAACGGATGTATCCTGCACTTGCCAGAGAGTAACATTTGAGCTATGCATAATTGGGCTATTGTCATCATAGAGGAAGGTTACATAACTTCCTGTCTTGACCAATAATCCATCTAGCTCTTGTGTTATGCATTCCTGTGCATTCGCTTTGACCCAAGTCATACCCTAGAAGAAGGCAAAGGTATAAAGTATTTATGCTGGTTCTGGTTTTTGCTGTTATTGATAATAACTGATCACCATTTCCAACACATGATGTTTCTTTGATGAATTGTGGATGCTTATACCCTACAGCTGCAATGTCAACCTGAGCGTGTGTGAGGAAATTGCTTTTCTGAGAACATGTCTGTAAACCATATGATGGAAGTTGATGCCTGATGTGACCTTTACCTCTTTCCTCTCCAAGCCTTTCCAGTGCACATCTCTGTCTTCTGTCTGCCTCTCTTTGATACATGTATTGATCCTACCAGAATACCTTGCTCACTGCAGAGTATGAAGGTTTTCTTCTTTTCATATCCTGTGAAACAGGTGCTAGTCATTCTGACCATATCAGATTGGTAAAGTCTTAAATTGTCTGAATTCCATGCACGAACTGTGTCAAGTGCCTGTTGAGAAAACTGGGCCACCAAATGCAAAAAAGAAGCTTCTATTCCAATGGGGCAACGGCAGGTTTAAATAGCCACCTGCACTGTGGAGTAATCTTGCTGCTGTTAACCTGCATATCTTAAATGTAGAGCAAAATTTAATTCAATTTAAAAAGATCTCATTAAAAGTCTCTGACGCAAATTAACTGATGTGGCAAATTAAAAACCAGAACACAGTAACAGGGAGCATGCTGACATCCAAGTGTCTGATTGGGAAATAGGATTATTGGAGATGGGTTGTGTTATGTACAGACATTTTTAAATTGAAATGTACCATTAATTCCAAACACTGGTTCTTGAAAATTGAATTAAAACTCCCCCCACCTGGTCAGTATTGATTGATTACCTACAATCAAGCCCATACTGACTCTCACGTGTGTTCATTTCCTCAGTTTCATTCACAAAGTGTTTACCAGTGCACAAAGTTTGGGAGATAAAGCCAGGGTCCCATTCCTGTGATGGTGCACCACAGCTCATGAGTCTCTACTTGAAAAAAACAGAGTACAGGTTCAGTCTAGTGTATATCTCAGGGATATGTGGCAACCATCTTACCTTCAGGGTCTGTCAGAGTTGTCAGCAGAGGTTTTGCCCTTGAAGGTGCACCCTGTTTACCTGGCATTAACTAATATTGAACATGCAGCCTGTGTACCCAGCATTACCTGAGATTGAATGTGCAGCCTATTGCAAAGACCATTTTTGTTGTAAAACAAAGATGCTGGAATTCTGAAATAAAAGCAGAAATTGCTGGCGAAACTCAGCTGGTTTGGCAGCATCTGTGGAGAGAAATCAGAGTTAATGTTTCAGGTCCAGTGACCCTCCTTCAGAGTCCCATTGTTAGTTTGTTGGACTGTGGACTAAATAATGGTGAAAACAATTTTAACACAAGGAAAGAGAAAATATCATATTTTTAAAAAGAGTTAGTGGAATTTGTATCCACAAAACAATAATGGATATTGCTGGAGAAACTCAACAGATACATTGTATCTACAATGTTAACTTATTCAAGCAATGGAAGAGGATGCTTGACATGTTTTGCGTGTGTGTGTGAGATAATTGAATCCACGGACAGTCCCTTGATTGGTTTTCCAATTGAACAGTTTTGTTGTAGGCTCAGGACAGCACAGCACAGTAACAAACATTTGATTGGTTTCTGGGCAAGTGGTCACAGTCCTGTATGTGGGCAACAGAAAGGAACCTCTGGCCTGCAAAGACAAAGCTCCTAAATCTCTCTCTCTCCCTCGCTCCCTCTTCTGTGGAAAAGTAGCAGAAAATTTCTTGATAGGTGTTCTCACTTAACGTTTTCATGTACACAGCCCTCTGCAAATTCCTTTGTTGAATGCAAAGAGGAAAAATCACTTTCAGAGACAGTGAAAGGGCAAATCCTCAACTAATCAATGAAAGACTGAGAATCAGCATAATCACCGCCTTGTGTCCTCATCAATGGCTTGAAAGGAACTGAAAGATAACAACTCATCGTCTATGATCCAAACTCGTGATGTAACTATGCATTTCTGACTTATTTCCTTCCCAGCCATCATACTAGTGTCTTGTTTTGTTTCTTTGTGCATGGGAATTTTAAAAAGTAGTGAAGTTTAAGTTATGGCAATAAATGTTATTAGTTCATGTGTCTTTCTTACCATTGGTTAAAAACAGTTTGATTACAATAAATAGTGATTTCCTTGTTAAAAATAAAAGCCTGGTGTGCATTTTCCTTTAATCTGAATTAGGCAGTTAGGTAAAATTGGACAAGTCAGGGATTTAATCAAATTTTCACATTTGCTTTGCAATGCACCACCACAGTGAGTCATGATACTGTGCACTCAGAATACTAGGTATTCAAAGTGCAGATTGTCTATCTTTCATTATCGATTTTGATGGTTGTAGCCCATATACCCGTTTATGCATGAAGATCAGTTAATTGAGACATGTTGGATTGAAAAGGAGCTAAACATTATGCAATGCTGACCCCCCTGTGCCTTTATACATCGTCTATCAGAATCCAAGAAATACGGTAAGCAGAAGCCAAATCCAAAGGACTGAAATGGTAAATAATTCTTTCCATTTCGGTGAACTGTTCTGATTGTAAATGCTTTCATTGCAGGAACCTCTGATACAAAGAATGTTGTATGTTTATGAGGGATAAAAGGTACTGCAGATGCTGGAGAATCCGAGATAACAAGCATGGGGCTGGATGAACGCAGCAGGTCAAGCAGCATCATAGGAGCAGGAAAACTTGACGTTTCGGGCCTAAACCCTTCATCAGAAATGGGGGAGGGGAAGAGGGTTCTGAAATAAATAGGGAGAGAGGGGGAGGCGGATAGAGGATGGATAGAGGAGAGGATAGGTGGAGAGGAGGCAGACAAGTCGAAGAGGCGGGGATGGAGCCAGTAAAGGTGAGTGTAGGTAGCGGGGTAGGGAGGAGATAGGTCAGTCCAGGGAGGACGGACAGGTCAAGGGGGCGGGATGATGTTAGTAGATAGGAGATGGGGGTGTGGCTTGAGGTGAGAGGAAAAACAGGTTAGGGAGGTGGAGATGAGCTGGGCTGGTTTTGGGATGCGGTTGGGGGAGGGGAGATTTTGAAGCTTGTGAAATCCACATTGATGCCATTGGGCTGCAGGGTTCCCAGGCTGAATATGATTTGCTGTTCCTGCAGCCTTCGGGTGGTATCACTGTGGCATTGTAGGAGGCCAAGGATGGACATGTCATCTGAAGAATGGGAGGGGGAGTTGAAATGGTTCGCGACTGGGAGGTGCAGTTGTTTGTTGCGAACTGAGCGCAGGTGTTCTGCAAAGCGGTTCCCAAGCCTCCGCTTGGTTTCCCCGATGTAGAGGAAGCCACAACGGGTACAGCGGATGCAGTATACCACATTGGCAGATGTGCAGGTGAACCTCTGCCTGATGTGGAATGTCTTCTTGGGGCCTGGGATTGGGGTGAGGGAGGAGGTGTGGGGGCAGGTGTAGCACTTCCTGCGGTTACAAGGAAAAGTGCCGGGTGTGGTGGGGCTGGAGGGGAGTGTGGCGCGGACAAGGGAGTCGCGGAGGGAGTGGTCCCTCCGGAAGGCAGATAAGGGTGGGGAGGGAAAGATGTCTTTGGTGGTGGGGTCTGACTGTAGATGGCGGAAGTGTCGGAGGATGATGCGTTGGATCCGGAGGTTGGTGGGGTGGTATGTGAGGACGAGGGGGATTCTTTTTTGATTATTGTTGCGGGGACGGGGCGTGAGGGATG
>JAHRHZ010000145.1:1081400-1166636 GCA_024137785.1 Ginglymostoma cirratum
TCCTATGATGCTGCTTGACCTGCTGCGTTCATCCAGCCCCATGCTTGTTATCTATGTTGTATGTTTATGTAAGTTTGTTGGGCTTTTACTTTAAAAGTATGGCCATATGACATGATCGTGACATTGGTCATAGTTTAACCTTGCTGCCTTGTAGAATGAGTACTTTTTTTAAAAAAAATGTTCCTGCTGTTGTTCAACACATATCCTTCTGAAATGTAACACATATGATCTTCATTTGATCAGTTCTCATGAATTCTGTCTGCCATAAGGTTTGGGTCTTGCTGTTTGGTCCTGCACCATTGAGAGACCACTCTCTTCAACTATATTTGAACAACTTCTCTGTTTCTGCCTTACCGAAGTGACATTTTTTTGTCAATTCTGACCATTGACCAGCGTTCTAGTAAGTTGTTTTATTTACAGACTATTTGCAGAATGCTGATCTTTGAATGACAGTTGTCTAGAACAGATGTTCTATCCTCCCATCTTAGAACCTCAATTGTACATATCTGCTGACCTCCGTGTTTCAGAGTGGAGGTTTCATGGAGAGAACTTGAATAATGATCTAAATTAAAAAGCAGAAGCTCCATGGTATTAATCTCAGGATTACCACCTGAGTCATAGGTAAACTGGCATAGAGTAAATAATGTCCTGGAGTGAAATGTGTGAGTGGGAATGGGTTTCATTTTGTGGGGCACTGGCACCAGTACTGGGACAGAAGGGAACTCTCCTGGTGGGATGGTCTTCGCTTGAATCATGCTGGGACCAGTGTCATGGCAAAATGAGGACCTAGGGCTGTAGAGAGGGCTTTTTTGTTGCAAAAATATACTTTATTCATAAGAAAACTTGATGTACATACACAGTTACAAAAGCAGTTCGGTTCTGTACAGTCTTTACATATGCAGAACAAAGTAACAAACATTGGGGTTTGACTTTCTCTATGGTTGCAACAAACCCAAAGGCATTTCTTACTTATGCACTGGGAGAGCCTGATAATTGGCCAGTCCCTCATGGGCTGCAGAGAAGGCTTTAAACTAAGAAGTAGATAGGTTTGGGAGAGAGGAAATGTAGGTTTACAAAGCAAGAGGATACAGCAGCATTACAGTGCAGATGTTTGGATAATGATAGCCAGAGTGGGACAGGAAGGGAAAGCATATACAAACAAAGGAAAACAGCAGTAAGTAGAGTCAAAAGGGGAAATAATGTTAAAAAAGGCAAAATTTGTGGTTTTTTACTTGAATGCAGGTAGTATTCAGAACAAAATAGATGTTTTAGTAGCATAAATACATGTTGATGGACAAGATTGGATAGCCATTACAGAGCCACGGTTACAAGGAGTTCAAAGTTGGGAACTTAATATTAAGGGTGTGTGACTTCTCAAAAGGGTGGGCAGACAAGAAAGGGAGGTGGGATAGCATTGTTGAAATGGGACAGAACAGTGAACTGAACTTGAACTGGAATGCAGAATCCTGTGGTGGAGTTAAGAAATCAAAAAGGGCAAGAGGGCACCGGTAGGAATAATCTACAGGCCCGTAACAACCAAATGGTGGGACAGAGAATAAATCAGGAGATGATGAGGGACTGTAACAGAGGCAGTACATTAATCACGGGTGACTTGAATCTTCATGTAGTTTGGAAAGTCAAATTGGCAGAGGAAGCCATGAGGAAGACTCCATAGCATCTAATAAAGTAAAATGCTGCAGATGCTGAAAATCTGAAAACAAACACAAACTGCTGAGAAACTCAGCAGGTCTGGCAGCATCTGTGCAGAGAAAAACAGAGTTAATGTTTTGAGTCCGATACATGACTCTTCTTCTGAGGATTACTCCCAGTGCATCCACTATCTCTCTTTAATATCCTAGGATGTATCCCATCAGCTCCAGGGGACGACTTTGTTTTTTGCACCTGTTCGTTTCCATTGTATTTTTTTCTCCATTGATAGTTATTGTATTTATTTCCTCTCCTCCTTTTGTCTATTGATTATTTAGTATTTTGAGAATATTATTTATATGTTGCCATTTTCTGGTTCCCTAATATTTAAATGGTAATGTAGTAGGAAGTGTGGATGTACAAAGGGACCTGGGTGCTCTTGTTTACTAATGAAAGTAACTCGCAGGTGCAGCAAGCAAGCAGGAAGGCAAAGAGTACGTTGATCTTCATTGCAAGAGGTTTTGAGTTTAGAAGTAGGAATGTCTTATTGCAGTTATACAGAGCCATGGTAAGACAACACTTGGAGTATTGTGACACCACAGTGTGGAGCTGGAGGAACACAGCAGGCCAGGCAGCATCAGAGGAACAGGAAAGTTGACGTTTTGGGTCAGGACCCTTCTTCAGAAAATGTGTGTTGTGTGGAGTTTTGGACTGCCTATTTAAGAAAGAAAATACTTGGCACAGAGAGAGAGCAGCAGAAGTTCAATAGGCTGATATGGTGTTTGGGGTGGTTGGCAGGACTGGCCTATGAGGAGAAATTGATTCGATTCGGCCTCTTTCAGTACAATTTAGAGGAATGAAAGGGGATCTGATTGAAATGTATAAAATTCTAATGGGGATAGACAGATTAGATGCAAGGAGGATGTTTTCCTTGGTTGGGGAATCTGGAACCGGGGTCATAGTGTCAGCATATGGGGTAGAACATTTAGGACTGAGACAAGGAAACATTTCTTCACGAAGAAGGTGGTAAACCAGTGTGGATGGCAGGTCATTGAATAGTATCAAGAAAGAGATAAATACATTTTCTAGATTTTAAAGGCATCAAGCAGTTTGGATAGAGAGTGGGAATATGGTATTGAGATAGACAATCAGCCATGATTATACTGAATGATGGAGCAGGCTCAAAGGGCTGAATAAGACCATAAGATATAGGAGCAGAATTGAAGCCATTTGGCCCATTGAGTCTGCTCCATTATTTGTTAATGGCTGATATGTTTCTCAACTGCATTCTCCCACTTTCTTCCCAAAATTCTTAATCCCTTATCAATCGTGTATCATCCATCTCTGTCCTAAGTGCACTTAATGACTTGGCCTCCACATCCTTTCATGGCAATGAGTTCCACAGATTCACAACCCTGTAGCTGAAGAAATTCCTTCTCATCTCAGTTCTAAAGGGTCATCCCTTCACTCTGAGGCTATGCCCTTAGGTCCTCAACTCTCCTCCGATTGGAAATGTCCTCTCCCTATCCACCCTACTCAGGCCTCTCAGTATTCTGTAAATTTCATTTGGATATTCCCTCATCCTTTGAACCTTCATCAAGTAGTAACCCAGAGTCATCAACCACACCTCACATGAGAAGCATTTCATCCATGGGATCGTTCTTGTAAACCTCCTCTGGACCCCTTCCAATGCCAGCAATTCCTTCCTTAGATAAGGGGTCTAAAATGGCTCACAATATTCCAAATGCAGTGTGACCAGAGCCTTATGCAGTCTTAGCAGTACATCGCTGGTCTTGTATTCCAGCCCTCTTGAAACGAATGCCAACAATTGCATGTGCCTTCCAAACTGCCAGCTGAACCTATATGTTGACCTTAAGAAAAACCTGAACCATGCCCCCAGGTCCCTTTGTGCTTCATATTTCTGAAGCCTTTCCCCATTTAGAAAATAGTCTATGTCTGTATTCTGGGATAATACTGCAGATGTACATCAGATGCTGGAGAATCCGAGATAACAAGGATTTCTGATGAAGGGTCTAGGCCCGAAACGTCAAGCTTTCCTGCTCCTATGATGCTGCTTGGCCTGCTGTGTTCATTCAGCTCCACACCTTGTTATCTATGTCTGTATTCTTCCTACTAAAGTGCCATAGCCTCACACTTTCTCACATTGTATTCCATCTGCTACTTCTTTGTCCAATCTCCTGACCTGTACAAATCCTTGTGCAGCCTCCCAATTTCCTCAACTGTCCCTCCACCTATCTCTTTGTCATCATCAAACTTAGCAACAATGCCCTCAGGTCCTTTATGTGTACTGTAAATAGTTGTGATCTCAGCAAAGATCCCACAAAACTCCACCAGCCACCTGCTGCGCAACCTGAAAAAGACCCTGTATTTCTACTGTGTTCGTTCTGCCAGTCAGCCAATCCTCTATCCGTGCCAATACCTTGCCCCAATGCCACAGGCAGCCTCCTGTGTGGCACCTTGTCAAAGGCCTTCTGGAAATCCAGATGGAACATGTTCAGTGGCTCTCTTTTGTCTAACATGCTCATTACCTCCTCAAACAATTCTAACAGATTTGTTGGGCATGACCTCCCCTTGACAAAGCCTTGCTGACTCAGACTTATATTACTATACACTTCCAATTACTCTGCCATCTCATCCATAATAATGGACTCTAAAATCTCATGTGGCAATGAGTTCCACAGATTCACGACCCTATAGCTGAAGAAATTCCTTCTCATCTCATTTTAAAGTGTCATCCCTTCACCAAGTTAGGCTAATTGACTAATAGCTTCCTGTTTTTTGCCTCCCTCCCCTCTTAAACAAGAGTATCACATTAGTCATTTTCCAGTTATCTGGCATCCTCCCCGACTCCAGTGATTTCTGAAAGATTGCCACCATTGCTTCCACCAATCTCTCAGCTATCTCCTTCAGAGCCGTGGAGTGTAAACAATTTAGTCTGGTTGATATATCCACCTTCAGACCTTTCGGCGTCTCCAGCACATCCTCCTTTAGTGATGGCCACTACGCTCACCTTTGACCCTGACACTCTTGAAATTCTGGTATTCTGCTGGTGTCTTTCACTGTGGAAATCAACACCTTTTTAGTTCTTCCACCATTGTTTTGTTTCCCTTTGCAACTTCTCCAGTCTTGTTTTTCAGTGGTCCAGTGTCCACCGTTGCCTCTCTTTTATGTCCAAAAAAAGTTTCACAATCTTCTTTTATGTTACTAGCTAGCTTACTCTCATATTTTATCCTTCCCCCGCCCATTGCTTTTTTTAGTTATCCTCTGCTGGTTTTTAAAGGCTTCTCAATCCTCTGACTTCCCACTAATCTTCATTACATTATATGCTTTTGTTTTGCTTTTATGCTATCCCTGACTTCCCTTGTCTGCCATGATTGCCTCATCCTGCCCTTAGTCTGCTTCTTCCTTGGGATGAATTTCTGCTGTGCCTCTCAAATTACATCCAGAAACTCCTGCCATCGCTGCTCCACTGTCTTTCCTGCTATAGATACCCCTTCCCATCAACTCTGGCCAGCACCTCCCCATGTCTTTTTACCTTTACTCAGTTGTAATACTGTTGCATCTGATTCCAGCTTCTCCCTCTCAACCTGCAGGATGAATTCTATCATATTATGGCCACTGTCCCCTAGTGGTTTCTTCACCTTAAGCTCTGTAATCAAGTTTGCCTCATTACACATCACAAAATTCAGAATTGTGTGTTCCCTAATAGGGTCAACCACAAGCTGCTCCAAAATAATCTTGTAGATATTCCACAAATTCCGTTTCTCCTAGTCCACTTGCATATTGAGGTCCCGCATGATTATTGTAACAGTGCTTTTCCTTATGCCTTTTCAATCTCCTGATTTATTTTCTTCCCCACATCCTGACTACTGCCACGAGGCCTGAGCACAACTCCCAACGGGGTATTTTTTCCTTTGCGTTTCCTTAACTCTACCCACATAGATTCTGTGCCTCCTGACTATATCACTTCTTGTTATTGATTTAATTTCATTTCTTACTATCAAGGGAACCCTGCTGCCTCTGCCCATCTGCCTGCCCTTTCAATAAGATGCGTATCCTTGGATATTTAGTTCCCAGCCCTGATACCCTCACAGCCAGTGTCTGTGATACCCACAACATCATACCTGTCAATTTCAGTCTGCGCTACAATCTCATTTGCCTTGTTTCGTATACTGTGTGCATTTAAGTACAACACCCTTAATCTTGTGTTGACTGCTTCCCTTCTCATAGTTGTCAGCGTATCTGCTATGCTTGAAGTTAAATTCCTGACCCTTTCCATACTTCTTTCTTATTTCTCTGTTCTGAAAGCTTTAGACTGTGCTGAACCCTGCCCAGTTTTAAGATTTTCCATGATTTCCATGCAACTGAACCCCTCCCCGCCCATCACCACCATGACCACGATTTAGTTGGAAGCTCTATGCACAGCCCTAATTATGTGATTCACCAGGACTCTGTTCCCAGCGTGATTCAGGTGGAGCCCATCCCATTGGATTAGCTCCCTCCTACCCTAATACTGTGCCAATGTCATATGAATTCAGACCCGTTTCTCCTACACTAATTTTTGGGCCAATTGTTTATGTTTTTTAATCTTGTTAACCCTGTGAATGGCCTCCAACTGCTCCTAGATTCTATGTTTCAATAAATGGAGGAGCAAACTTGTTGGGCTGAATGGCATACTTTTGCTCCTCTGTCTTACTGTTGATACAGCATCACATCATTAACATACGCATTTTCATTATGCTGCAGGTGGAATTGGGGGATATGTGTTCTGTTGATTCAGGAATGAACGTTGTTGAGGACAATGACGATAAAACCTTTAATATGCTTCAAAATAGTGCACCGTGATCTTTTACATCCCCCCGGGGGAACAGACAGGGCTTTAGCTTAACAGCTGTTCCAACAGCACAGCACTTGGTGAATACTTCACCAGGACTTTAGCAAAGCCTTTGATAAGGTTTCACATGGTAGACTGGTTAATAAGGTTAGATTCAGAGAGGAATTGGATTCAAAATTGGCTTGATGGTAGGAGAAAAAAGGATGGTGGTGGAGGGTTGTTCAAACTGGACCAGCGGTGTGCCACAAGGATTGGTGTTGGGTCCATTGTTGTTCATCATTTATATAAATAATTTGGATGAGAATATAGGATGCACGGTTAGTAAACTTGTGGATTACACCAAATTTGATGGTGTAGTGGACAGTGAAGAAGGTTATCTAAGATTGGTGGGATCAATGTGTCAGAGGGTCTTCTCTCTTTCAACCCACCTCTTGCTTGTGCATGAGAGTGCCATGAATCTGTACCAATACACAGCTGGTGTAACATTGCCCACATGTGGCGTATGCTTCTCAATCAGCAAGTTTCTCTCCTAGCTGCTGAGAACCCAGAATTTATTATGCTCAGCAGCCCCGTGGTGGTCATAGAATGTGGTGCAGATGGGATAATAATGCATTAATATGAAAGGATGGCAGGACATCTAAAACTGGTTTGTACCCCATTGAGTTTAAACATTTGAGAGGGGACAAAAATTTGATATTTAAAATAATAAAAAATTCGCTAGACAAGATAGAGAGCAGTGTTGCTCTCTATCTTGCCTAGTGAATATTTTTATTATTTTGAATAAAACTTTAAAAATGGAGCTAGGCCATTCACAAGGGAAGTTAGTAAGATGTTTGACATTTGCAAAGTAGTGGGAATTTGGATCAGTCTCCCCAGAGTAATGTGTTGCAGGTACTCGGGTGGAAGTGGGATGGTTGTCAATTAGATATGTACAGACTGAGATTAACAGTGAAAAACAGAATCAGAAAATGGTAGAAACGCTCGACAAGTCAGGCTGCGTGTGTGGGATGAGAAACAAAGTTAACATTTCCAGCATTTTCTGTTTTTATTTTGAAAGTTTTTATTTTTTTGGTTAAGTACATCAGTGGAGCTGGAAAGGCAGGAAAATGGAGTTCAGGTACAGATCAGTCATGGTCTACTGAGGGGCAGAACAGTCTGCAGGGGCTGAATGGCCTCATTTATTCCTCTCGTCATCATCTTGAATCAGATTGGCTCCAGCACAAGCTGAAGTTTTAAAATACTCTGACTTAACTTTAGCCTGTTTGTTCTTTTGGACGACTGCACTGTGCCTCGGGAGGGCAAATACAGTGGATGACGGTGGAAGATTGGTTTTGATGTTTTGACCTGATGACGCTAAATGGTCTACACTTAGAATATGATGTAGTTGAGGGGATGTGGGGGAATATGTGACTGCGATGGGTCGATCTCAGCTGCTTCAGGTGGAAGAGGCAGGAGGTGATCAGTTTCTGTTCTGTGGCATTTAAACAGCCAAAGCTGATGCTCAGCAAATGTTCAGGTCATAGAATTTAAAATAATGGCTAAGAGAAACTTAGAAGTAAGATCAAAGCCACATCCATCTCAGGGCAAAAGATATGCCACATATCATTTGGTAATTTGATTCCATCTAAAATGTTGTGCACTCAACAACAACTTGCATTTATATAGAACCTTCAATAGAGTAAAATGTTTCAAGATGCTTCATCAAAGAGTTATCAAGCTAAATATGACACAAAGCCACGTTAGGAGATATTAGTAAGGATGACATTCTTTTGTTAGAAAGGGCATTGATGAGACCACATCTTGACTTTTGTGTGCAGTCTTGATCCCCTTGTTTGAGGAAGGAAGTAAATACATTTGCGGCAGTTCAGAGGACGTTTGCTAGATTGACATCTGGAATGAGTGGGTTGTCTTATGAGGAAAGATTTGACAGATTGGGCTTGTTCTCATTTGAGTTTTAGAAGAGTGAAGGGCAATGTGATTGAATTATAGAAGATCCTGAACAGTCTTGGCAAAGTACACATTGAAATAACTCAATGGAGGCTGGTATCCTGTCACCAAGTCACCCTTTATTTACACATGGAGAGTCCTTGACAGTGATCCACCTCCCTCAGAGCCAGCACTCGGAGCAAGCAGAGCTCCTGACACTCCTGTTCTTATCTGTCAGCCAGAGGTCCCTGATTAGACCAGATTAACAGCTCTAATCAGGAAACTCATATTCTATGAAGTCCACCTGGCTGATCTCATTACAATCATTACACATGGAAGGGATATGCATATGGACAGTAAATCCAACCTGTTCCGCAGACGTTTCATTACCCTGCTGGGTAACATCATCAGTACAGCCTCCGATGAAGCGCTGTTGTGTTTTCCCTCCTGGTTTTTAAACTCTGGAGTCCGTTCAGCTGGATTACCTCACTTCTGGTTTTCCTTTGCAGTGGAGTATATATGGGGTCGAGTTCTATGTGTTTGTTGATGGCTTTCTTTGTGGAGTACCAGGCTTCTAGGAACTCCTGTGCCTGTCTCTGCTTTGCAGAGCAAACACAATGGCACTTCATCAGAGGCTGCACTGATGACGTTACCCAGCAGGGTAATGAAACGTCCGCAGAACAACAACAAACCAGCTCGGCGAGCCAACCAACCACAACACCCACAACCCGAGCTACAAATCTACTCCAAAACCTTAGTAAATCCAACCATTTTAAAATTAAGGGTCAGTCTTTTAGGATGGAAATGAGAAGAGATCTTCTCTTCCTTAGAGTTGTGGGGATTTGGAACTCTGTCTAAGAAGCTGGTAGACTCAAAGTCATTGTTTTTAAAAAATATCCATATTGATTGATTTGCTTCCTATCAAGGTTAGGGTTAGATGGGAATGTGGAATTCAAAACACAAACAGAGCAGCTGTTGATCTTATTGAATGGTGGAGCAGGATTGAGGAGCTAAATAGTTTACTTCTGCACCTAATTTGATTGTTTATATGTTAGGACAATGCTGAAAAGTTTGGTGAAAATGGAGTTTTCAAGGATGTCTTAAAAGAGGAGATAGAGGGTTATAGACAGAATTCCAGACCTTGGGCCTTTGGGAGTTGCACCATGGCCACCAATAGCAGAGAAACTAGAAGCAGGGATGGTCAAGAAGTCAGATTGGAAGGATACAGCTATCTCTCAGGTTGAGAGACTAGAGGAGATTGCAGACATTGGGAGGAGAAGCCCTTGCAAGGAATCAAGGATGAACACTTTACATTTGAGGTATTGCTTAAGATTAAGATAATGTAATTCAGTGAACACAGGAAAATAGGATTTTCATTGAGTATTTTAACTTAAGTTAATTGTTAATAATTGAAGCCTTATTATTCAATTCCAAATTAACCCATTAAAACATTTTGGTTCTGACAAGTTGTCAATATAAAGGTAAAACAGAACTCTCTTAAAGAACAAATGCAAGGAAGTATGATAAAAAGAGATCAATATATTTATAATACAAGGTAGACCTATACAAGTTAGATTGATTGATTTATTAGGTTGGTGAAATTTAATTCCCCTCAAATGTCCTTCATTGGTGGCAATTCTTTCAGAATTCTATCTCAAGGAACATCATGTAGATGACTAGCTAGCAAAACATGGGGCCTTTGGTATCTTCACTTTTAACCCCTGCATTACCTCAAGTTGTCTTGAATCAAATCTGTTCTAATTTAGTAATCAATTGATTTCATTATTGAATCATTCTGATTAGAGTTTAGCCATTTGCGTACATCATCACATCAGAGGAAACAATGGTGATAATCAATGTCTTCTGTCTGATTTTGTACGAGTTCCCAATCATTACTGAGATCTTGTCTCACTTCTTAAAGACAGAGTTTCTATCTTTGTAAATTGTATCTGATCATATGCTATTCCTACAGACAGAACCTTATAGCAGCCAATTTGTAAGTTGGATTTTGAAAGCATCGTGCAGATTTTTGAATATAATCTATCCTTAATAATAAAACTACTTGATTAGTAATGAATTCTTCATTCAATCATACCTTAATTAAGTTGCACTATATAATCAATTGTTTCTGGCTGATTACTAACTATACATTCATTCTTGGGCTTTATTGATGCAGTGATAGTGTCTCTACCATTGTTTCATGTCACTCCCTTCTTCAGGGATACGTCATAACACGTCTGAAGACATTTATATAAAAATTTCTACATCCAATTACATCTGTACATGTGAATAGGTTTGGCAGTAGATTTTTACTGTAATTTGGCCATTTTTACCTTAAGGTCACTGTAGTAAGCTGGACCATTAGTAGCATTCAAATTACCTCCCCAACAAACAGAAACAAATATTCTTCTTCCATTATGTCCCTGGTGAAGACAGTTTTAACTCCGGATACCTGAAAACTAATAGTGGAGTAGATGAATATGACCCTGAGCTAGTGCCACACACTGAACAGGAAAGGCAAAACCTCCAGTCCTATGGCTTGTACAAAAGTGATATGGTTATCAATTGGTGTTCTTTGAGGCATATATTGATTTTCTCATTTTGACATGGGTCCTCATGTGACTGAACAGGCCAACTCTCAACATATTGATCTTTGGGCAATGGGTAGAATGTCCCTGTAAGGCCAGAGTGCAGTATTTGCTTCCTTTCCTCTTCTTCCTTGTTGTGGGTCTGCCTCATTATTAAGACACTGGGACTTGAACAAGTTGTCGGAATTCTGAATTAATGGGAGGAACATGTTATCAATCACTAATATCAATGCCTGCTGGTTGTATGAGTGACCAAAGAGGCGAAACTTATCAGGAAAGCAATTAGGTTGAGAGAGATTTTGGGATGATCCCATACAAATTTTTTTGTTTCCTAAGGCGTTTGATAAGGTTAACAGAAGATATTTCCACGTCAGGAATGATCTGTGTCTGCACTGTAAACTGTAATGTAATTCTATGTATGTTAGTGATCAGAATTCCTTCAGACGTACTGCAGGGGGTGCATTGTTACTTTGTACATGATTATTTTGCAGTGTCTGGAACTTGCAGCTGTTTTTAAAGACTGTTCCCTGTTTAGCTTTCCCTGTATTTCACACATGCTGTAATAGGACACTGCAGACCCATCAATCAGTTTTTATTGCTGTATATTTGAGCTAGGAGCCAAGTCCTGTATGTTTATTTCAGTCAGGAATGATTTTGCTGATGCACAGTAAGAATGGAGTAATAGGAATGAAGAACGTCAAGTTTTCCTGCTCCTATGATGCTGCTTGACCTGCTGTGTTCATCCAGCCCCATGCTTGTTATCTTAGACAGATCTGGTGCAGCCTGAACAGTTTGTCTCTCCGTGCAAACAGCTGGAAGAATAACAAACGGGATTCTGAACACACTAAAAGCTTCATGTGATCATTCAACAGAGAACTGATGTTTAACAGATTCCAAAGAGCAGCCTTGACATCAGTGCGATTTCAAAATCACAGAGATTGATTAACCTGTAATTTGTTGCTGATATTCAACAATACTAAAGGACGTTACTCTTATCTTTGAGCAAGCAGTAGCCTGGAGGTTCTGAATCAGAGAAGATAGAAAAGTTCTTGGTATGTCTCAAAAGGGAATTACAGATGAACTGGTGTTCTTTGTAAATGGGCATAAGGTAAGACAAAGTCCATTAAGAGAACTAACACTTAGGGTTTTTAAAATTAATGGTGAAAAGACAAAGGGATTGTTTCTACACCTGACACTAGCTGGCACCTCAGCATCTTAACCAGGCAGTGTTACCGTGACATTGTTTGAACGTCTGTACATGTGAATTCATGTTAGTAGAACAAGATCTTTTCACTTCCACTGCTGCAGTCTGTTTGTTTAGTGATGTAGCTCCACGAATACTTTCAAACAGCAAATTAATTTTTACCTTCACCCCAAGATATGGGTTGGGATTCCATGGAAGTCCTGACATGCTGAACCCCATGAGAATTGCCTGGGAAGTTCAAAATTCTGACTAACAAACAGATAATTTCCCTGCTCCTTAGGATCCTGCGAAAAAGTCTCTAGCCAGAGGCAGAAACATTGGGCAATTCCTGTTTACTTCACTGGATAGTTACCCAGGAAATGTTAAACAGAGAAAACCTATTCCAATTCCTGAATAATGACACAACTAACACCACATTTACTTACATTGAATACCTTGACAACACTCCTGACTGCCCTGAACCACCAACTGATCCTTCTAAACACTGAATAATCACCAACTCCTCATACTCTCAAATACTGCTAATGAACCTCTGATTAGATCCCACCTAGACGGACTATTCTCCCATTACCTGACTTATCCAAATGAAAACAGATACACTGAACTGGTCTTTCCCACCCAGTGAACAAAATGAACAGTGGTGAGTTAGTTGGGAAAATATGGCAAGATAGAAAAATGAGACTCTTAACATTCAGAAAAACAGTCCGATTGTTGAATGCAGGTTTTGAACAACGTGAAGCAAAACCCCCAGTGGTAAGTAGGAGGCCTGTTTGTATGAACTAATATCTCATTAACTATTCTCACTTCATGTATATGCAGTTTGCTAATCTCCCACACGGTAGAAAGAAACTAGACAGCAACAATCTCTGACATAGAAGTCAGAACAAGTAAGTGGCAGCTCCAGTTTGCTGTTTGCTCTGCTAGACCTTCATCTTGGCCAACAGAATCTTAGGGGCTCTACTATTCAATGAGGTCGTCGCTGATCCGATAATCCTCAACTCCATTTTCCTGCCTTCTTACCATGACCCTTGATTATCTTGCTGATTAAACATCTGTCCGTACCAGCATTAAATATACTTGACGACCCAGCCTCCACAGGCTTGTTCCACAAAGCTCTCCACATAATCACCGTGCTCCAAGAGAAGATGGTCTATCTCATCTCTGTCTTAAATGAATGATACCTACTCTGAGATGTTGCCATCTGGTCTTAGACTCTCCCACAAGGGGAAACAAACCCTCAGCAGCTATCCTGTAGAGCCTCCTAACAATCTGTATGTTTCAATAAGATTTCCCCTTATGCTTCTAAACTCCAATTAGTACAGACCCAACCTACTCAAATTTTCTTCATACAAAAATCCCTCCCTACACAGGATCAAGCTAGTGAAACTTCTCTGGACTGCCTCCAATGTCATATATCTTTCCTTACCTAAGAAGACCAAATGTGTTCACAATATTCCAGGTCTGGTCATACTAATCCCAGAATAGTTTTACCAAGACTTCCCTAATTTTATGCTTTGTTTCCTTCAAAAAAGGACAGCATTCAATTTGCTTTCCCTATTACCTGCTGAACTTGCATGCTAAGTTTTTGCGAGGAGAGTGTTACATTGGTGGTTTTCCAATCCTCAGGAACTTTTCTAGAATCTACAGATTCTTGGAAGATTACTATCAGTGCATTCACTGTCTCTGTAGCTATTTCCTTTAATATTCTAGGATGCAAGGATGGGATCCAAAGGATGTATTGGCCTTGAGCCCAATTAGTTTTCCTAATACTTTTTCTTCAGTGATAGTTATTGCATTTATTTCCTCTCCCCACCCCACTAATGCTCCTTGATTATTTAGTATTTCTAAAATACTATTAATTTATTCTGCTGTGAAGACAGTTGCAAAGTATTTAATTGGTAAGTATCTGGGAAATGATTAAGGTTTATCCCATTTCTAAGACTCAAAATAGTATTGCAACTGGTAGTAAGGTTAATTAATATGTATAAAACCATAACTAAATATCAAGTTGAACACATAATGACCTAATTCCTTAGAACACACAATGATGGGACAGGTGATGTGTCACAGTTGCAGTATGTGGGAGTTCATGAATAAATGTTTGGTTCAGAGCAAACATGCTTGTTGCAAGTTTTTGAAGTTCAAACAGCTTTAGCTCAGAGTTAATGAGCTGGAGCTGATTTGCAGACACTGTGGTGCATCAGAGCAGGGGAGAATTATCTGGATTATTTTGTACCAGCAAAAAGATGCACTTCTTAGGTTTGGATTGTCTGAATAGTCAACGTTCAGGAGCAGGAGAATGTGACTGTGAATGAGACAGGTAAAGGACTCAATGGCAGGAGTTCCACGTAATTGCCCAACATCTGTGAGGTTCTGCTAGTCTTGAGACCCAAGTTGAATGACCATGACACCATTGTCCAGGAAGCCATTTGGAGGAGGGTGTGGGGTGTGAGAGTGAAAAGAATGTATTGGTAGTAGAGTACAGTACAGTGAGGCAAGTAGACTCCGTTCTCTGCAGTAAGGAGTATGAATCCAAACAGCTGGGTTGCTTGCTTGGTACTAGGGTTCAGGACACTTGTTCTGTGCTGGAGAGTAACTTTCTATAGAATGGGGAGGATACAGTCATTGTTCATGTAGGTACCAAGAACATAGTCACAAAGGAATTTCTGTATTGCCTTGAGCAGTTAGGCATCAAATTATTGAGCAGAACCTCAAAAGTCATAATCTTGCATTATTAGTTGAGCCATTTGCAAATTGGCATAGGACAAATCAGATTCGTGAAATGAATGCATCACTCAAACACTGGTGAAGGAGCAGTGGGTTCAGGTTCATGAGGCATACACATTAGTACTGGGGAAAGTGGTATCTGTATAGATGGGATGCCCCCACCTCAACTGTGCTGGGGCCAGTGTTCTTGTCAACAGCATAACTACAGAAGTAGAGACAATTCTAAACTGAATAGTTGGGAGATGAAATTTGTGATGATAAGATAAGTCAAAGAGTAGAGTCAAGGCAACTATTAATTTAGGAAATGATAAACAGACTGTGACAGTAAGAGGTAGAGAGTGTGAACTGAAGATGCAACCATACAAGTAAGTCTAGAATTCACAAACAGTAAAAAGGATAAAACTGAAGACTCTGTATCTGAATGCACATAGCATTCAAAGCAAAACAGATGAACTGAGAATGTAAATAGAAAGGAATAAGGATGACCTGGTAGTTATTACAGAGACATGGCTGCAGGATGATGTGAACTGAGACCTGAATTTTGTAGTATATAGGACATTTAGAAATGATAGTAACGTAGAAAGTGGTGAAGGGATGGCTTTGTTCGATAATGATGGTATTAGCACAATAGAAAGTGATGACCTATGTCCGGTATGGCCAGGAAATAATAAAAAATGTGGAAATGGAAAAGTACAAAGGAAAAGGTCACTTTTGAGAGTGATGTACTGGTCCCCTAACAGGAACCATGTAGTGGGATGGCGTGCAAAAGAAGAAATAATGAGAGCTTTTTCAGAAAGGCACGGCGATAATCATGGGAGATTTTATTCTGTAGCATTTCCATGGAAAAGTTGGATGGGCTAAAGTAGCCAAGATGAGGAGTTCATAGATTTTTGCAGGATAGTTCCTTAGATCAGCAGCTTCTAGAGCTGACCAGACAGAAGATTATAGTAGAACTTCTTTTGCATTATGGGATGATCTTAATAAATGATTTCATGCTGAAGGTGTGCCTCAGCAGCAAGCGTAAAATGATTGAAATTTACATATTTTGAGGGAGAGGAGAATGGATCCCAATCTAGTTCACTAAAAAAAGGGCAATTAAGACGGCATTAAAGCAGAGCTGGTTGAATTGATTAAGCAAATTGGGGTAACTGGTGGGTAAATAGAGATGCAGCGGCAGACATTTAAGGGAATACTTCAAAATATACTGAATAGACACGTTTCAACAAGTGGGAAAAATTCCATGGCACTGACCCACCGTCCATAGTTAACTAGAAATGTTAAAGATAGTATCAAATTGAAAGAAAAGCATAGAGTTTTGTATAGACAGGTGGCAGATTTTAGAAAAAAATCATTGGACAGGATATAAACATTGGTGAAGAATGACCAAAAAGAAAGATTATGAGAGAAAGATAGGCAGATATGGAGATTAAGGCTGGGCCTCTGCCGTGGGAAGGAAATTCGGGAACCTATTTGTTGGGATTGGGGCTGCAGGCGGAGGGGAAGGGAAGTGGCAATTGTAAAGTGGGATATCAGTATCTGCAAGAGGGGTGATACAATGAAGCTTGGATGGGAATAGGGTTATATGGAAGAGACTGGATGAGATATTAAAGGATATGAGGAGCAAGCTGGATCGGATTCAGAAGATTGTAGCACAAAGGCAGCCATTTGAACAACACTGTGCGCCAGCTTGTTCAAGTTTCAATCCAATTCCCAGCTCTTTCCTCTTACCTGACATTTTTCACTAAATATATTTGATTCTCTTTTGAAAGATACAATTAGCAACAGCCAATCTGGCAGCATGTTACAACTCTAAACCGACACTGCACAATAAGGTTTTTCTCATTAGTTGTGTAGGATAAAGATTAAATCCCATTATAGTAATGGATGGGAAGTGTAGTGCCTGCTGATGTGAAAACACACTTAGAATGAGGACTGAGCAATCAGGAATGTTCTCTCCTAACTAAGTTTGATCTATACGGTAAGAAGATGTTCCTGTTCACCAGTGTGAAGGCAGACTTTCCTCTCAGACCCCTGGAGAGGTTTCCCCACCTTGTTACGGTTCCATACATGAAACCTCAAATCATTAAGTTCCTGGATGAGGAGGGATGAACAGGCTCCTTGTATTTATTCACCTGCGCCCCCACTGGTCACAACAAAGTTTAATAATGAATTCCTTTTATTATGGATACTTATATCCCAGACCCAACTAAACTTACATTTTAAATGGAACCAATTTAGCCCAGCGTTCATGAGTTAACAAATGAGTGAGCTTACTGCTAAATGTGAGAAGAATTACTTATGCAATATACATACACATGAAATAAAAATAAGAATGAATCAAAAAAGAAGAAAAAAGTTTGAGATATACAGATCAGCTGCTTGGTTGTGAAGAGCAGATAGTTGAACGTTGACCCTGTTATGGTGGAGGTTACTGGTAGCATTGCCATTGCTGGTTGAACAGTTGATTTTTGAAATTCCTCATTTTGTACACTGATTGAAGTTCCATTGTCCTGATTTTCCAGCGGATAATTCTTCAACCGATCTTCATAGTGACCTTCACAGCAAGCTAACCCTTGAACCCATGGTTGTACACACAAGAGTATTCAGTCCCTCTAGTTAACTCCAGCAGAGTTGAAACTAGCTTTTTTTAACCCTTGCCCTTATACATCAAAGGGAAAAACAACAGGCGTCTGCATTTTGCAACGTAATCTGCAGGAGGTGGTTTGCGGTTGAGCAGAGGGTCATCAACCCTTGTTATCTTTGTAGTTGCAAGAGATCGTAGTCCAGTATGTTTGAATCTTCTTTTAATACCCTATTAGTTCCACACAAAAACTTGTATACCTGTAGTCATGTTTTCCCTGGTACAGTTTTTTAAAAAAAACATTTTGGAATCAAGGTCTAAAAAAATGCCTGTGATATTTTGGGGTTCCAACCTGTCATTGTAACACAATGTATCCGAACCGAACACTGCACAATAAAGATTTTCCTCATTGGTTGTGTAGGATAAAGGTTAAGTTCCTTTATAGTTATGAATGGGAAATGTAATGCCTGCAAGTTCAAATATTTGTCACAGTTGAGGTAGCTCATCACTGCAATGGCATGATATTTGACCTCAAAACCCTGGATGAAAAGAGATTCCTGTTTACGATCATAATCCATCGTGCTGAATATGAGGTTAGTTGTACTATGTCAAGTCAAATTATCGCACTGCCATTGTGTTTTTTGACCTCTGAACCTTTGACCCAAGACCTCTGAATTTGTGAATGAAAAGAGAAAATGCATAAATGAGTTCTTTTTTCAGAGACTGTACTTATGAATTTTCCTCAAAGCTGTACATTAGTGAAGTTGCGGCACAGGACTGGAGGAGAAAATTCCTGGTGGGAAAAGGCCACTGTCTCTTCAGATTGTTAATGCAAAGTCTGAGCTCTTGTTAACACTCACAGTGTATTTTCTCTCCCTCCCTCTTTATCTCCCTCACCTCCGTTTCTCTTTCTCTTATTTCTCTATATTGGGTTCCCATTCTGTCTCCTCTCTCTCTCTTGCTCCTTTTGTTTATACTTCTCTCTCTGAGTCCCTCTTTCTCTCCCTCCCCTCTTCATTTCCTTCCTCTGTTCTCCTTTTCACTCTGTTTACATCTCTTGTGCTCCTCCTGCCTGCTTTTCTGTCCCTTTGTCTGCGTGTGTTGTCCTTTCTCTCCCTCCATTTATCATTCATCCTCTCTCTCGCTCTTGTTCTCTCTCACTCTCATGTTTCCCTCCCACTTTGTCATCTTGTCTTCTCCTCTCATCCTTTCTATTTTTGCAGGTCAGAGAACAGAATGCAGACCCAGAATGGATGTTGCTGCCCTATCTCAGGAAGACGCGTATCCTTTTGCTCTGCAAGTCAGCATCGTGTTGCAAAATGGGAACTCACAATGGTTCCTATGTTGATCAAGAAAGTCTGTCTATAAATCATTGACGAACTAGCTTATAGTGAGAGGCCATTGTCTTGATTCAAAAGGATGTAGTTTAAGTAAATTAACATCCATTAACGAAAAGCAAGTCAGGATACCGTTTCTCAATCACTCAGTGATGCCAGTTGATGTAGTTGATGTGGTTGACTTTTAACTGTGATAATGAGATTAGCTCTTAACCATTTTCTGAAATGGCCAACAAGGCACTCAGTTTGAGGACAATTAGAAATGATCAGCAAATACTAGCCTTGCCAGTGACATGAACATTCTATAGAAGAATACACTTCAAAAATATATAGCACCTTTGGGTTAGTAAAACATCCTGCTTTTAATCATGCTCCCGTGAAACAACAAAATGTAGCACCAAGCACTGCGATTCGGGGCTCTTACTCATCCCTGATTTTACTTGTCATGCAATTGATGGTTGTACCTTTGACTGTCTGTGTGCTGTTTTATGTGTCCCTTTGCCTTTATGAGACTTTACCTTAATGGACTCCAAGTGCTATGTACATATGAAGCTGCAACTCCACCCACTTGTCTGTCTGGTTGGGAATATAGAGGCAGCACAAACTGAAAACAGTTGCCCTACTCTAATGTTTATTTTATAACTTTTGATGTATTTTATTGTTTTAAATAAGATAATCACACAGTTAATCCTTGAGGAGTGATTGATTCTTAGATCAATATTATTAATATGACATGATGAACAGCAGTAGACATTGTTGACTGTTTCAAAGCTTTAATCTACAATGTAAAGGATCTATGACAAGCCCAAAGAGAAACAGTAAAAGAAAATCCCACAGACCAGTTTTGTGGAGTAGTGAGTATAATCTTTGCTGTAAAGAAAACAACAGGCAGACAGCCCAAAAAGGAAATAAAAATTGCACAAACTGGATGCTAGAAACAATAGTTACAGAACTGAAATAAAGCTGCAAGAAAGCTCTTTAAGAAGCTGGAACAAGCCAACCACACCAGAGAAAACATTTGAGGCTTGAGAAACCTTTCCTGAAAGTCAGGATTTTTTAAAAAATCAAAAATCCTGCCTTTGCCATTTGAAAATGGGAAAAAGATGTGAATCCACCACTTTATTTTCAGTTAAAAAAAAACTAAAAACGATATTCCTTTGAATATGAAGACTGGGCAGATTTAAAATCCTTGAACACATTTCTGAAAAGACGAGCTTTTTGTAGCAATAAGGTAAAGTGGCCATAGTCTTATCAGACCAAAGAATTTTAAAAATACAGCTTTTCCCAAGGAGAAAAATGAAGCAATAATATGAGAAATTAACGTGTGTGCCAAATTAATCGCAAGCAAAAGCAAGGGAAAAGGCATTATTTCAGAATATTCACAAAATTTCTTATTTTGACCTGGAACTCAACATGCCTATCCAAATTTAAAATGTTCAGAGCTAGGATTTCTGGACTTGCATATGTCCAATGTGGAAAAACAAGTCATTAAAATTTGCTTAGTAGTTAAGATTGAAGGATTACATAGACTTAATACGTCAGGATTAATAGTCAAAGAACTAAATGATCTCCAAAAGATATAAACCGTGCTGGAAGACCAATTCAGAGTCAGGTTAAACTTCTGTACTCATCAGCTAGAATTCATGTCATTTTGACAAAGGCTTATTGACACCATGCAGCACTTTGTGAGCAGATGCTGAAAAAGGATTTATATGATTTTTCAATCAGGGAACTAGCAAGTAGAATTCAAAAACAGAAGTTGCTGGAAAAGCTCAGCAGGTTTGGCAGCATCTCAGAGGAGAAATCAGAATTAACATTTCGGGTCCTCAGTTCTGAGGAAGGGTCACTGGACCTGAAACGTTAACTCTGATTTCTCTTCACAGATGCTGCCAGACCTGCTGAGCTTTACCAACAACTTCCATTTTTGTTTCTCATTTACAGCATCCTCAGTTATTTTGGTTTTGTTTTTAACAAGTAGAATAGTTGAGTTGATCATTGCATCCATTCCCGAAGGAGCTTTCCAAAGAGGTTTGGTATATAAACTGGAGGTATAAACTGTAGGGTGAACAACTACTGAAGAATGGACGTCAGTACAAAGCAATCCTTGCAGGTTAACAGAGCTTGCAGGTCCCAGGCACAAATGCGATTCCTGAAGCGATCAATAGAGCACGTACACATAGTAAGATATTTGGAAAGTCTGTCTTTCTGCACGCACCAAGGAGGTGCACAGCTTTCAATCAATTTTGTGGGGCACGTGGTAGAAAAACCATTGGCGGGGCAGTACACCAGACCAGAGGCTAAGACAAGTTAGCTCAGTTGGCTGGCTTACAGCTTCTCTAGTCTCTGCTGAAGTAATGTCATAATAAACCAGCCAGGAACTGGCTATCCCTCCAGCCACCAGAATGAATGTAGCGTCTCATTGTCCAGAGCATCACCCTAGATCCACTAACCCAGTATTCATCTGTAATCTTTACTGTCCAGTCAGATTTTCCAAGCCTATTTGCAAGTAGTAATATATAATTGTGAATTTCAATTGAGACTTTCCCTTGACCGGTGTGCTTTCAGTCAAGCTAACAGGAACTAAGTATGGCTGTGGTGGAGGAGGCTGTGGATCGTGCACTGTGATGATTTCCAAATATAACGCCCAAGAAAAGAAGATTCTGTATCCTTACGTTAGGTGTTTAAACACTGTCATCGTGATATCCTCCATTGAGATAGAGCAGACTGAAGCAGGCACAACCCAGTTCTGTAAATCAGTGCAAAAGGAAAAGAATCGACCAGAATCCAGAACAGCGTCAATGAACACCCTAGACTGAAACACTGAATAATGAAAGATTTTCTTTGCCGAGATGTTCGAGGAACATGAAAATCTTGTGTCCAACATACTTGCATCACACTTCAGATATCACATGATCAGACAGAGCATAACAGAGGGCAAGTGAGATGGAGAGAGAGACGGACAAATAGGAGAGGTGGACAAATTGAAACAGAGACATTGAGAGAGACCAAGGGTGAAACTTTAACAGACCTGTTTGCAATTAAAAGGATCTTTTCTGTAGCTCTTTAACTCGGCTCCAGGCATTAACTTCTTAGCTCCAGGTTTTCTGACCGATCGCAGGATACAGTTATGATGTAAGCCTGCACACAATCAACGAAGGCTCTCTATTTAAAGGGACCTTACAAGGTTTAGATTTCCTACAAAAAAGCTCACTGCTGAACCAAAATGAAGGCAGAGATGGAACGAGACTCGGGAGGGTTGTCCTTTTTTTAAATTCTCTGCTGCAGGTCATATAGGAGGAGCTCAGAACCAGCAGATAGATTATCTCTTCCGTGAACAGGAGGAGGAAGCCAAGAATCCAGTGTATAAAGTGTGGCTGGAAGTAGTGGAGGTTGTGAGTAGTAGGAATGTGACCGGGACCACAACCTGATTCACTGTAGTAAAAGGTTTCATGATCTTTTCTTATCCAAAAAGTCGAGTGTCTTTCCCATCTCCATTAATCACTCCGACATCCGTATCATTCTCCTGCACAATGTTCATCTGACCAACATTTCTTGCACTGAACACCTTCCTATCTCTCCAGGTACCTCCTCAAAACTACACCTGAATGGATGACGCTCACCTTCACTTTCATCCTATTGTTTTTCACACTTTGCAGCCATCCTCAAACATGATCATTTAAGTGTTCAGTGTAAATTCTACTTCTCATACTCACATATCTGTGTCTTTAGTCATCATAGAAGAGAGCACAACACCTGGGAGATGCAGAAAACCAGTGGCAGGAAACCTGACTGCACTGGAGGAGGACATCTTGGTGATTGGAAGGTGGCACAGACAGGGTCCTGTTGCAGCGTTAGGTATTGAACTTTTACTTGGCACTTTGTACTCACTTATATTGAATTAAAGCCAGTACTAATCAAAGTGTCGTGGTATGCACTATGTTGATTTTTGTAACCTTTTCCCGTGTCAGCACTAATTTATCTCTCTGATCTCTCGCAGGTCTGTCAAGGCTGCTAAGGAGTTATGCTGGAGGATGCTAAGGGGGGTCTGGAGGGAGGGAGGAGGATGGTCTGTAATGCTGACTCATGCAGACTCTCCATTAGCTCAGATATTCACAGCTTGCAGCAGCACGGATAGGCCAGGCTGTCACATAGTAAGGAGCACATCATGTGAGCAGGAAACAGGGTCAGCAGTGGAGAGATCCATCAGGAGTTGCAGAAGATCTCCGGCTCTATTCAGCTCGCTGTAGAGAGTTTGGACTCATCAGTGCAAAGGAAACTTATGCAACAGAGATGGGAATGTATGTTTCTCCCTGTGTGTCTCAAAGCAGTGAGCATCCTAGGTGAGAGACATTGGAGGAGTTGCTCTCAGAAATGAATTCCATGATGTCTTGGGCATTTGTGCTGCTCTGTGCCTCCTTGGGAAGAGTGCAGAGAGAGTCAGACAGTTCCATCCACAGACTCCATGGTAGCCCAGATCAACAGTCTACTCACCATAACTGCCACTTCACACAGAATGGAGCAAACTGTCACTATGGTGGTTTAGCATCTCATTGATGTGCAGCTACATGCTCTCCAGCTGCTTTCCAAAGGAAAGTGCAGGAGGAACATGAGAGGGGGGATGCAGAAACGTAGTAGACTTGCAGACTTGTAGTAGTGGGAGCTCTTAAGGTGCTCCCACTTCTCACCACTGGTTACTCCCTCAGCTGCTGACACAGAGACTTCCTGTCCCAATGATGGAGTTTGCCTCTGTACAGGTGCTGGTGGAGCAATTTCTGATATGGCACTCATGGGGTCCAAATGTTCTCTTAGGGCAGCTTATCTGTTTGAGTAGGGAAATGAGCAGCCTGCTTGCAGCTCTGCTGAAACCATATGCATTGTGCCATGCCAGAGCTACTGTATAGGAAGTGGATGAAAAAGACTTAAGCATTGTACCAAGGAGATTGTACCAGGTGGCTCAGTGGTTAGCACTGCTACCTCACAGCACCAGGGACCCGGGTTCGATTCCAGTCTCAGCCGACTGTCTGTGTGGAGTTTGCACGTTCTCCCTGTGTGGGTTTCCTCCAGGTGCTCTGGTTTCCTCCCACAGTCCAAAGATGTGCAGGTTAGGTGGATTGGCCATGCTAAATTGTCAGTAATATTCAGGGATGTGTAGATTGGGTGGGTTATAGTAGGGTGGGTCTTGGTAGGATGCTCTGAGAGTTGGTGTTGACTTGTTGGGCTGAAGAGCCTGTTTCCACACTGTAGGGATTCTGTGATTCAGTTGGGTGTATATGACAATGTTAATCGTGCTGTATTAAGGTTTATTCCAATGAATGATGGAATTTGATTTGAGATTCAAATTCTTTTGGCCTGGACTTTGTTGCAAACGCCATTCTCCTTGAACAGTAGCCTTCAGGTGAATGTTATGATCAGGTTTGACGAGAAGGATGAGGTGTGAATGCGTTGATTGAATTGTTGAGTGTAGAATGAATTGTGTTTGGTAGGGGAAGGGGGCCGGTTGCCCACACATGTCACACACACCACACATATGCACTCAGAAAAGAGTGCCTAGATGTTGAGGGAGTGGAATTTCCTGTGATTAGTGGCTGGACCAAGAGTACCTTGATTGTCACGTGTGAGCAGCCACTGTAGGGTAGCTGGCAGCCTTCTGTGTTTGACTGGTCACGTCAGTGGCTAAGGTTCACATAATTGGCTTGGAAAACAGCCCCTTGTTCTTGATTTTATCTGCATTCCGTGATCTCTTTCCTTTGCTAACTGAACTGCAGCATCACCTACAAGGTGCACTTGTCTATAGCAAATTGTGAAATACTAGTGATGTCACCTGTGGATCCCTGGATGGACCCTGAGGAAAAGAAATGGATGACCGAGGTGATCTTAACTAACACTGGCAATGTATTCTCACGTAGTCCTCTTGGAAAGAAATCTTCTTCCAGGGACTTTACAAATGTCAGCTATGACCAACCACAAAAGCATCAGCCTCCTGAATCAGTACTGCTGTCATATTGAGGAAAGTCAACCTCTGTATATCGACTTTCAGGGTTAGTTCTTTCAGGCTCAGGCTTGATATCTATTTCCTCTGCCCTGTGGAGCTGCATGTTATGATGTTTTTGCTATTCCTGGTGCTGCTGCTCATCGCTTGCTGCTCCCGTTCTTGTGGGAGGATCAGTTTACTGTTAACTTACATAACTTACTTCCCTGCTGCAGTGAAGGCTGACAACAGGGCCATTGAGATGAAGGCGAGTCGTCTCCAAAGTGGCTGAAAGCATTTCCACACTCTGAGAAATTACCACAATACAGTAACTTCAGGCTGTCAGAACGCAAACGCAAGCAGAAGCCTTTCACTGCTGCGGGCTATAGCATGCTTTTTTTTTAGAGACTTGTGAGTTTCACAATTCAATATGCCCCATTGAGCTCGCACACCATTGACACTGGCAGGTCTCTCAGATTTTGGAAATCCTATGTGCTGTCTGTTAATGGCTGGAAGCTGAGATAAATTCTCAGTTAATATCCTATTGAATATTCCTGGTCGTTATCCAAAAGCCCTCCACAATGTTTCCCCACTCAACTGCAAATCTAACCAGATTAAGTTTAAGATCATAAGACCATAAGAAATAGGAGCAGAATCAGGCCATTCAGCTTATAAATCTGCTCTTCCCTTTGATCGAGGCTGATATGTTTCTTAACCCCATTCTCCTGCCTTCTCCCTGTAACCCTGGATCCCCTTACCAGTCAAGAACTGATTTGGCTCTGTTTAACTACACGCGATCATGATGTGTTTCTCAACCCAAAACCACTTTTTGCATTTTTAAACCCATAACTGCACCAAACATATGCCTGACTTCGGCCGTTATAATTTTGACCAGAGAAAGAGAAAACGAATAGCAGAACTAGGAACAGATATGTGGAGACAGAAAGGAGTCAAGAAATGGCATGACAAACTGAGAAGAAGGCAGAGAAAAAGAGGAAAAAAAGTGAAAGGGGAGACAGACAGAGATTTGAGGAGAGACAAAGTGGGAGAGAGTGTGACAGAGAGCAACAGCGATAAAAGGACAAATGAAATGAAAGGGGTGAGAGATTGTGATGGATTTGTTGAGAAAGAAAAGGGAGATCCAGAGAGATGTTGTAGTTCTTCTGGAGATTGACAGCTGCTTGTCCATGTCAGTTGCTTCTGATGTTTCATTCTGCACTGACAGTCAGTGCACTGTGCCGGGATTCTCACATGGAGAGTGGACTGAAGAGTGGACAGATAGAATTGGAGCGAAGAGAACATTTCAAGAAAGAGTTACACAATTAAGTTTAGTTTCAAAGCAAATCCAGATTTCCTCAGTTTTGATTGAGCTGTTGTTGCTAGTGTTGTTTCCTTTACTGTATCTGAAAGCCATTTCTCTGTTAATGCCTGCCTGACTCCTCTCTGCATGCTTCATGGTGCTGCAGTGACCACTGTGGAGGGGATTGGCAGCACCAGAACCAGCATTCACCCAGTGCAGGTAAGTATGGGCTTGCAGGAGGGTAACTGTGCAGCAGAAGGTCTTGACAGATTAAACTCTCCAAAACTTTGAGCTTCTGAGTCCATTGTTTCTGCTAAATTGACCAGTGATGGGTGAGGCTGGAGGGATTAATTCAGGAATATCTGGGGCAGCGAGTGGTAAAGTTGATGAGACAGCAAGGCTCTTTCAATGAAAAGATCAGGAATGTTTCTGATTAAGGGCACTTTGTTTACGAAATATCTTGTACACTCAGGCACCTCACACTGCTACTAGTGATAGAGAGAACTCTCAGTATATTGACATCGCCAATATTTGTTGTCTATCTCTGGTCATTCTAAGAAGGTGGGGGTAGTGACAGTAGACCTGCTTCTTGAACTGCTAGCAGACATCTGACGCATGTGGATAACTTCATGGGCAGTTAAGGGTCAAATTCATTCTTGTAAGAATGGAGTCACGTGAGCATGGTAGATTTCCTTCCTTGGACGGCATTGCTTAACAAGTTGTATTTTAACAACACAGTTTTAGTCATTTTTGTTGATGTCTCTTAGACAGATCTCAAATTATCAAAATATTACAGTGGGATTTAAATGCAACCACCTCCAAATTACTAGAGCAGTAAAATAACTTCACACTATCATGACCACTTCTGCAGGTGGAGAGATTCCAATCAGACCAGATTTGTTGCAGAAATGTTTTAAATTTTCTTAACCCGGTGGTACTGGTGTTTCATTGTATGTTTAATGTCTTCAGATTCCCGAAGTTAGAAATAATCACACTTTAGAATCAAAAAGTACTGGAGACAATGGAATTGTGATAATGAGATAAATAGCAATCCAGAAGCCTGGGGTAATGCTTTGAGGCCCCACGAGAGTAGCTGGGGGAACTTATAAAAACTGGAATTGAAAGTTAGTCTCAGTAATGGTAACTATGAAGCTATTATCAAATGTTGTAAAGCCCCAAGCGGTCCACCCATGTCCCTTTAGGAAAGAAACCTGACATCCTACCTGCTCTGGCCTACATGTGATTCCAGCCACACAACAATCTGGTTAACTATTAACTGCTTTCTGAAATGGCAGAGGAACCAATCAGTTCAGGAGCAATTAGTGATGGGCAACATATACTGGCCTTGTCAGAGGCATCCAAATCCCATGAAAGAGTAAAGAAAAATAAGTTCTGAACAGTTTTCTGTGGCTGGTAGACCAATACATTGCTACTTAACAACTGGCTGCAGTGTAGCATGGAAATGTGCCATCCCAGTATATATGTATTTACATGATAATTAGATTCTAGCTGTTCATGGGTAACATAGGTAATTACCAGTGTGATACTAAGCCATTCAGATCAGGATGGTTCCAGATTTATCACTGTGACCTCGGCCTCTCTGAGCCAGCGAGCTGTTATGAAGATCGATGACCTGATATAGTATCCCAGGTGTTATGTGTCCAGAGGTCAACAAGTTCAGCGAGGTCCTTGACAGTGGAGCACATCAGAATCCAACAACTAGGGCCCGTTGTGCTTGAATCGGGTAGCAGGGTCACTGTACTCAGTTCAAGGACTCTGTGCTTGGCTTGGGAGGTGGGGCTGCTGTGCTAAGGTTGGGGACAGGGTCGTTGTGCTTGGGTTTGGGTGAGACCACTATCCTGAGGGCACTAGGCTCCTGAGGCCTGGTCAGGGCAAAGATCCTGGGCCTGGACCTTGAGCAGCACTGGTGCCTGTGATTTCTGTCCCATGGCCCTAAACACAGCCCAAAAACAGTACTGCAGTATTCTGCGTGGCCTAGCACCCTCTGACAATTGACCTCACTGTCCCTGGCCTAGGGCAGGGGGAAATATTCAGCCTGAAAGAGGTGCTTCATTCCAGGCTAAGTATATACTAACAAGAATGAAAGTTAGGGGGAACCAAAGCCTTAGGTAATGAAGGAGGTAGAAATTATGATGAGACAAAAAAAGGTGTATGATGCATGTTGGCTGAATATGTAAAGTGAGAACTAGATCACATACAATAAGTTGAAGTTCAAAGTGGAGAAAGAATAAAGAATTGCAAAGAGAGAATCAGAATAGAATGGCAGCTAAGATGAAAGGGAACTGAGATATTTTCTACCAACATGTAAATAATAAGTGAGTATGACAAGGTCGTGTGGCTACTTTTATGGACAAATAATGTGATTTTATGCATGGAGGCACAGGAGAACACTGTAATCATAATCACAATGTACTGGTGTTTACTAAGAGGATGCGAGCAAAATATCAGGAGAAGTGAAGGTGGTAAAGCTGATGGATTGAGTGAAAATTGATTGGCAGAGTATACTGGAAAATGCATCAATATTTTCTGGTGCATACAGTTGATATGTTCGTGAGTGTCGATGGCTTGTACTCAGGTTGCTAAAAGAAGTGGGGATGGAGGTAGCATAAAGACTTGCCATAATCTTCCAGTGTTCCCTAAATATGGGGGAGAGGTGCCACAGGTTGGGAGTGTGTGAAATGGGAGAGGATAGAAGTACATTCCTAGCATCTGCAGGTGAGTTAGTTCAACATCACTGGTTTCAGAAACCATAACCAGTGGGAAAAATAATCAACAGGCACTGAAAGGCTTGAGTTAATGCGTATGCCTCCTATACACCACGCCTGCACACCAACCTCCTATTACCTCTGCTGCTATACATAGCGTCCCAACAATCCTCCCCTAGACACCTCCCCCCATACACCTACTCTTATACACTAATCATCTAAACACCCACTCCCGATACAGCCTATTCACATTGACTCTTAGGCACCTGCCCCTTTACACCCCATCCTGCCCCTTTTTACTGCCCTCTCTTGCAATCTGTCCCATTTAAATCTTGCTCTCTTTACTTCTCTACCTTCTGCTCCTTTTCCGCCTTCCCCCACTTTGCATTGTTTAATATCCACATTACTTGCTGCCTCATTTACGCTCGATATCTTTTTCACGTTGGACTCCTGTTATGGCCACATATTTATACCCATCACTTCTATGCCCCACCTTGATTTTACTTCCCACTGACTTCAATAGAAAGATTGTAAAACTGGTGCCCCGTTGATCCTGTCAGTTTCTTGATAGTTCTTTAATCATGAATGTGATGAATTCTTAATGCCCTCAGAGCCACTTCTAATGGGCAATTAGTACTAGGCATGTCAGCAATATCTACACTCCTGCCCAGAATATCAGTACTTCAGCATTTGGTCTCAGTTGATAAACCACAGAAATCTTTACTAGGTGGAGAGCAGCAGAATGAGGGAGTGACCTAGGTGTAATTGTATGACAGATGTCACAGAGAGATTGCAGACAAGCTACAGTGGATGTGAGGAAG
Organism: Ginglymostoma cirratum; assembly: GCA_024137785.1. Lineage (NCBI taxonomy): Eukaryota > Metazoa > Chordata > Chondrichthyes > Orectolobiformes > Ginglymostomatidae > Ginglymostoma > Ginglymostoma cirratum. Next base: position 1,111,081 of record JAHRHZ010000145.1, read on the forward strand.
GCACAGGACAGATGAAGGTGGCACCGTGCAGCATCTCTCCTGGCAAGAGTAGCTTCAAGCTGCAGATGCGAGAAAAAATTGTTGATGAGAAGCTATAAGCTGAATGATGTGGTGGGGATTATGCTGAACCTTAGGGAGTCTAAATCAGTTTAGCAAGGTTATGAGAATGACTGACCTCATTTGCTAAAGTCAGGACCACAACAACCGTGCAAAGATTCAAGAGGCTGGTTGCTAGTTTGTTATCCACAAGTTATCACAGATTCGGTTGTGGACTTAATGGGCATTCAGGCAGGTGAAGTATCACTATTTATTTCACGTGTTGCCCGATTTTTATTTCCTCTGCCACAATTACAGTTGAACGGTGTCAATGTTGGAGCCAGTGAAGGTGTAACTATTTCATTGTTGTTAAATGTTGCAAGCAAATACATATCCACATTGTTCTCTATCTTTCTCTTACTCTATAATTCTCCCTTCCACCTCTTTCTCCAGGAGTACATTGCCAAGGCACATGGCTCTCAGTGTGGGTTCTGCACTCCAGGAATGGTCATGTCCATGTACACCTTGCTGAGGAACAATCCAACACCTAGCATGGCACAGTTACAGCAGTGCCTTGCAGGTAAGAATGCATATCACCATACTTAAGCTTTGTGCCTTCTGATTCACATCCTAGCTTGATAAATAGCATCTGGAACAACTGCATTAACTTGAGACACTCTTGATAACTTACTTTAATTTTGCAAGTCACTTCCATCTGACAAAACTAGAATATTGCAGGTGTCTGTTATACCACAGTTTGTTTCAAACTAGAAGAGATTGGGACATGCTAACAGCAAAGATTTCACTGATCATGAAATTAACAGTTTTCATTATCATAGAATCCCTACAGTCTGGATTTAGGCCATTCGGCCCATCAACACCGACCCTCCAAAGAACATCCGACCCAGACCCCGTCATCCCTGTAACTCTGCATCTCCCATGGCTAACCCACCTCGCTTGCACATCCCCAAACACTATGGGCAGTTTAGCATGACCAATTTACCTAACCTGCACCTCTTTGGATTGTGGGAAGAAACTGGAGCATCCGAAGGAAACCTATACAGACATGGGGAGATGGTGCAAACTTCACACAGACAGTCATCTGAGGGTGGAATCAAACCCAGGTCCCTAGTGCTGTGAGGCAGCAGTGTTAACCATTGAGCCACCATGCATTATCCCAAGGCATAAGACAATAGGACCATAAGATAGAGGAGCAGATTAGGCCAATTGGCACGTCTACTCTGCTCCGCCATTCGATCATGACTGACATGTTTCTCAACCCCCATTCTCCTGCCTTCTCCCCATAACCTTTGATCCCATTACTAATTAACAATGTATCTATCTCTGTCTTAAACACACTCAATGACCTGATCACCACAGTCTTCTGTAGCAATATTCCACGGATTAATCACCCTCTAGCTGAAGAAATTCCTCCACATCTTGGTTCTAAAGGGTCGTCCCTTTACTCTGAGGCTGTGCTTTCGGGTCCTAGTCTCCCCTCTCAGTGGAAAACATCTTCTCCACATCTACTCTATCCAGGCCTCTCAGTATTCTGGAAGTTTCAATGAGGTCCCCCTCATCTTTCTAAACTCCATCAAGCACAGACCCAGAATCCTCAACCACTCCACATATGACATGCCCTTCATCCCCAGAATCATTCTGGTAAACCTCCTCTGGACTCCTTCCAAGGCCAATACATTCTTCTCTAGTTACAGGGCCCAAACTGCCCACAATATTCCAAACATAGTCTGAGCAGAGCCTCATACAGCCTCAGCAATACATCTGTGCTCCTGTGATCTAGCCCTCTCAACATGATTATTTTGAGACTGTTTCATTTTCAAGGCCAGAAATGTAATCAAACAAAAATTGACATCAAACCACATAACTAAATATTAGGCTAGTCCCTTCTGGAGTACTGTGTACAGTTCTGGTAGCCCTGTTATAGGAAGGATATTATTAAACCAGAGATGGTTCAGAAAAGATTTACCAGGATGTTGCTGGGAATGGAAGGTTTGAGATATAAAAATAGACTGGAAAAACTGGGACTTTATTCACTGGGAGGGGTAACCTTTATTGAGGTTTATAAAATCGTGAGGGGCATAGATAATAAAGAATAATAACTATAAATGACTTGGATGAGGAAGTGGAAGGGTGGATTAGTAAGTTTGCTGATGACGTGAAGGTTGGTGGAGTTGTGGACAGCGTGGAGGGCTGTTGTAGGTTGCAACGGGACATTGACAGGATGCAGAGCTGGGCAAAGAAGTGGCAGATGGAATTCAACCCAGAAAAGTGTGAAGTGATTCATTTTGGAAGGTCGAATTTGAATGCAGAACACAGGGTGAATGGCAGGATTCTTGGCAGTGTGGGGGAACAGAGGGATCTTGGGGTCCACATCCATAGATCCCTCAAAGTTGCTACACAAGTTGATAGGGTTGTAAAGAAGGTGTATGATGTGTTGGCTTTCATTGGCAGGGGAATTGAGTTTAAGAGCCGTGAGGTTAAGCTGCAGCTCTATAAAACTCTGGTTAGACCACACTTGGAATATTGTGTTCAGTTCTGGTCACCTCGTTATAGGAAGGATGTGGAAGCTTTAGAGAGGGCGCAGAGGAGATTTACCAGGATGCTGCCTGGACTGGAGGGCAGGTTTTATGAGGAAAGATTGAGGGAGCTAGGGCTTTTTTCATTGGAGCGAAGAAGGATGAGAGGTGACTTGATACAGATTTACAAGATGATGAGAGGCATAGATAGAATGGATAATCAGAGACTTATTCCCAGGGAGGAAATGACTATTACGAGGGGGCATAATTTTAAGGTGACTGGAGGAAGGTATAGGGGAGATGTCAGAGGTATGTTCTTCACACAGAGAGTGGTGGGCGTGTGGAATGCGCTGCTGGTAGTGGTAGTGGAGTCAGATACTTTAGAGACATTTAAGCGACTCTTGGATAGGCACACGGAGGATAGTAAAATGTAGGGTAGATTGATCTTAGTAGGATAATAGGTCTGCACAACATCGTGGACCGAAAGGCCTGCACTGTGCTGTACTGTTCTATGTTCAATAAGGTGAATGACAAGAGTCTTGGGGTGGGGGAGTTCAGAATTATTTTTAAGGTGAGAGGAGAAAGATTTAAAAAGTACGTGAGGGGCAACCTTTTCACCCAGAGAATGGTTCGTGTGTGGAATGAACTGCCAGAGAAAGTGGCAGATGCAACTATAAATTACAACATTTCAAAGACATTTGGATAAGTTCATGAATAGAAGAGGTTTGGAGAGGTATGGACTAAGCGCAGGCAGGTGGGACTAGTTTAGTTTGGCAACGTGGTCAGCATGGACTGGTTGGATTGAAGTGTCTGTTTCCGTGCTATATGACTGTATGACTGTATGAAAGTAAAAAAGACCTGCAGTTATATCGCCTTTCCCACCACTGCTGGATATTTGAAAGCTCTGTGCGGTATAGTAATAATTTTGAAATATAGTCACTTTTTTAATGTAGGAAAAGCAGCAGCCAATTTTTACATAGCAAGCTCCCACTAGCAGCCAGGTGATAATGCCGAGAGAATCCACCTTCTTGATGTTGATTGTGGGATTGATATTGGCCGTGACACTGGAGATATTTTCTGGGGTTTGGGGCCTACACATCGTATGCTGAGCTGGCCAGTTCAACTGCTCTCTCCACTCAGCCTGAACTCACCGATTGTGGATCTGACATACAAGGGACTGTCTAAAGCCAGTACCTATGCATTGTGCGTGCTTCAGATTCTTCTAGGCACTCTACCTCTATACTGATCCCACCACTGCAAGTGATTGATGGCAAGATGACAGAGAGCTACTCCACTTGGGAGGGAAGTTCCACCTTGCCCCTAAGCTCCCTGGCCTCCTGGCACCCAATCTCTTTTCTAACCCTTCCTCCTGCAGCAATCATAGCTTGGGCCATCTGCACCAGCGCTAACATCACCGTGGATCAAACTGTTTAATGTCAGTAATAGGTGCACAGATATTTCCCGGGGCCTATCATGTCTGGCTGACATCATGGCCCACTTCTGCATATTTGGCATTTAATCACTCTATAGTTTAACACTGCACCTGAAAGGCAGCACCTCTGACAGAGCAGCATTCACCCTGTACTGTGCGAGTGTCAGCATAAACTTTTGTGCACCTGTCCCGGTGTTGGCAGGTAAGCAGAAGCTTGGTCTAAGGTATGTTTTAAAAAGTGACTTTAAGGATGAGTTAGAGGTGGAGAGGGAAGATTACTAGGGAAGGAACTCGAGAACTTAGGCCATGCCAGTGGTGGAATGATTAAAATCAGGAATACCTAAGTGAAAGAAGTACTGACATATTAGAAGTTTGTAGGCCTAGTGGAAGATTCAGAGATTGGGAAGGACACTGGTAAGGAGAGATTTAATGCAAGGATGGGAATTTTAAAATTGAAGCTTGGTATCAAGCACAAGGATGATGAGTGGACAGGACTTAGTGCAGTTTAGTACAAGGATGGTGTTCTGATGTAATGGAATGCTCAGGCATCAACTACTGGTGGCTTATGGTCGGGGAAGAGTGCTGCCATCAATCCTCCCACCTATTGATGATCTAAAGGACTGTAAGTCTGTGGTGGAGGATGGACCACAAATAAGTCTCAGTAGAATTGGCGCGTCCTATATAACATAGTGTAGGTTATTACATTTGTAGTAACGATATAATTGATTATGTTAACTCTTAGGCATTATTAATTGTTACTAACAAGAGGCAGAGAAGACATGTGCCTCCATCCAGAGACTCTGAGACTCCAGTGGATTCTCCACCCAGTGGCTAAGTGACATGTTCAGACCAGGTTGATCTCAGTATAGCTCAAACATTAACTCTTTCAGAATCATGACTTGATACACCAGGCAGCAGCTACCTTTACTCCACTCATCTCTTACTGCTGGCCTCTGGACTTCACCAATCTGTCCGTTTTCTTTCTAGTTTTCTAAATGCCCAGAAATGCGGTGGCTGTTGGCTTAAATCATGGTTATTTTTATTTCTGTCTCAGTTCTTCTGATCTCTAACCTCGCTTCTACCTTGCAGGAAACTTGTGTCGTTGTACTGGATACAGGCCAATTGTTGATGCTTTCAGAACTTTCTGTACGGTAAGGAGCCTGGTTAAACACCAGCTTTTAAAATGCTTGTGTAACATAGAGCAGAAGTAGGCACTGCATTCTTTTGAGTCTGTACCGCTGTACATTAATTCCATTTACTGCCTTGGTTCTGTACCCTTAAATGCTCTTAACCAACAAAATCCTCATAATTTCAGCTTGGAAAGGTTCCATTTGACCCTAGTATCAGAAACTTTTTGGGGGTGAAAGGGTTTAAGATTTCCACCACTCTTGTCTGAAGAAATGTGTTCTGAAATCAATATCAACTGCTAGAATTATTCCCCTTTGTCTGGACTGTCCTATCAGAGGAATTTAAAAGCCCTTGGGGCTGCAGAGAAACATTCCCCCACCCCATTTTTCATGGTTACTGTGCTCTCATTTGGTGCAATGCTGGTGTTGCACACAGGGTGGGTTTTTATTTGCCATTTCACCCAGTTATGCTGAACTTATACTGTGTAAGCAGCTGGTTGGTGTATCTTGAAGTCAGCAAAAGCTACTTCAGCACCTGCCATATCCTGTCCATTTTGAAATCTGAAACTATTAAAACACTTGTAGGATCACAGCAACAACCAAATGAAATTAACCAGCAGTCAACCTGCGTGCACTTGACTATCTCTTTAAATAGGACTCGTGTGGTGTCAATTATTTTCTAAACATCCGGTTTAGAGATGTTATTATGCACCTCTAGAGCAGGTGGACTTGAACTTGAGCTTTCTGGCTGAGAGGTAGGCACACTACCACTGTGCCACAAGATCCTTATTGGTGTGATTGTTCATTCATGCTGCTTAACATAACTGAGCTTTGTGAATTTAAGACTGGCCACAGGCTGGAATGTGCAGCTCCAAAGTAGTAGTCAGTGTTGCATGCCGATGGATGTTCAGAGCTGTTTCTTTTACCTACCCAGGTGGACATTAAATTTGTTTTTTGGAAAATGTCACATGGCACACTCTGCTAGAACTGTGGTGTGCCTGGGGTGTTATTTTGATTCTTGATGGCATTTATATCGTCCAAAAGCCATGGCTTACCAAGCCCAATTTCTGTTGTCTATAATGACCTTCTTATTCAGTTCTCCTACAATCAAGGAAATACAAGTCTGTTTTATGCAATTTATCCCTCCTTTCAACTTGGACCCAGACCCTTCACCTTCGTTGGGAAGCCTTATTTAAGGTACCTATTGTAATTAATGGCAGTCTTAAAGCTTTCGCAATTGTTCCGCCGCAAAGGTAAAGGCTGCAGAGAGACTTTGTAAATGAATCACTCATATCAATGTTTGTCATTTCCTCCCTTATTTTCCATGCTCTTTCCTTCTAGGCATCGACCTGTTGCCAGAGGAGAGGTCCGGAGGAGAGTTGTCACCTAGGAAAGGCTGAGCAAGATGGAATCTTGGCAGAATCCAAGGACAGTGAGCAGGTTGTTAGAAGCTGTTAAATCAATTTTGGGAAGGGTCACAACATCTGTTGTTGCTGTGGCAATTGGAGGCAAACCATGCTAAGGGCCCATTTTAGCCCTGTGTATCTCAGTGTTCTGCAAATGACTCACTCGGGCCATGGGCCTCAATTCAAGGCCAGAGTGGATGTAGAATATTGGCTAAGCCCAGTTAGCCCGTTAGAATTCAGCTAGAATTATTCTAGCTTCTGGCCAATCAGATATGATAATCCCTCCCATTGTTGGAGACGGCCCTTAGCATTATTCTCTGTTACTGTCGTGTTGTGCTTGTGACTAATTACTACTATCTCCTTCCCTGTGTTAATGCTCTGCAACAAAACTCGAGACTCCTCTTCAGACATCAGCCTGGGCGAAATCTTTGGATACCCTAAGCTGCCCAACTGTCTCAACCTGAGTGCCTCACGACCTCCTCAGTTAAATCCAAAAAATATAAAGCACTAAGTTTGGCACTGAGATAACAAGGTGTAGAGCTGGATGAACACAACAGGCCAAGCAGCATCGGAGGAGCAGGAAAGCTGACGTTTCAGGCTTTGTTGGAGCAGAAATTTTCTTCATACTCTCCACATAGTTTAACGCTCATCCCAATTACTATTCTCACAAGGTATCATGAGTGAATGAAGAGATGGGCAGGGGAGAAAACTAAATGAAGGAAAGTGATGTTCTGTTCTGATCTCTGTTGTTGCCAGTTTCAGATGTGTAGCCAGCTGTTCAAGACGGATGATCTACTTCCACTGGACAAGACACAGGAATTGATATTTCCACCAGAGTTAATGGTAAAATTGAATACCTGGTTTATTTGGTAGTTGTTTTTGGGCTTCCTGGTAATTTGGATATCAAACTGATACTGTTAAAAGGCACTGACACATATTACTGGGTTATTATAGAGAGTGCTTCACTCTGTGTCTAACCCCGTGCTCCGCCTGCCCTAAAAATGTTTGATGTGACTATGTAGAAGCAGTTTGTATCTTTTTTAAAATAATTCATTCACACTGTGAGGGTGTCACTGGCTAGGCCAGCACTTATTGTCCATTCCTAATTGTCCAGAGGGCAGTTAGGAGTCAGCCACATTGCTGGTGGGTCTGGAGTCACATGTAAGCCAGACCAGGTAAATATGGCAGTTTCCTTCATTGGAAGTTACTAGTGAACCAGATGAGTTTTTCTGGCAATGACAATGGATTCTTGGTCATCATTAGACTCTTAATTCTAGATTTTTTTTGTTTATTGAATTGAAATTCCACCATCTGCCATGGTGGGATTTGAGCCCTTGTTCCCAGAACATTGCCAAGGTTTCTGGATTAACAGTCCGGTGATAATACCACTAGGCCGATGTCTTCGCAGAATGCACATCCAGAATTATGATCACTGGTCCCAAAGTGCATCTCCCACTGATGCCTCAGTCATTTGCCCTGCGTTATTTTCCAAGAGAAGGTCAAGTTTTGCTCCTTCTCTTGTAGATACATTCACATTATGAATAAGAAAACTTTCTTGTACGCACATAACAAATTCTTCTCCATCCAAGCCCTTAAGACTATGGCTGCCCCAGCCCAATGTTTGGAAAGTTAAAATCCCCTACCATTATAACCCTATCATTCTTACAGATATCTGAGATCTCCTTACAAATTTCCTTAGAATGTTTGAAGAAGGCAGTGTAGAGGGGCTCTGTTCTGTATCTAACCTGTACTACAGTCGGCCTAATAATGTTTGATGGGACAATGAAGAGGGGCTTTACTCTATTGCTAATTTGTGCTTGATTTGCACTTGGAGTGTTGGGTGACTTTCATTGGCAAGTGTTGTATCTCTGTATTCAACACTAACTTTCTTGTTCCTCAAGCTGTCTGCTGATTGTGATGAGTAATATATCTGCCCTTGATACAGCTAATGGAGGAGAGGCGTGAGAAGAGAACCTTTGTGTTTCGTGGAGAGAGAATGATGTGGATTGTTCCAGCAAATCTGGAGGAACTTCTTGAATTGAAAAGCCAGTATCCCAAAGCTCCCCTGCTAGTGGGAAACACCAACATTGGTGAGAATAAATTCTATGGAGCTTCTGTCTGAGCCAGCTCATGTTTCTGATCAAACCAAAGGTTTTAAAGTGATCCATTTTTGCTGTTGGTTAGTAACATTTGGAAAGTATCTGCAGTGTACAGCAGTATAGAGAACATAGGGTGACCATGCTGCCCAGTATGTCTGTGCTCTCTTTACAAAGGATCACCCTTATTAGTTCCACATTCCCTTTATCCATAACTGTCAAATATTTCTCTGCAAATATTTTTCACATATTGTTCTGGAATTCTTAATGGAGTTTGTTTCCTCAGCCTTTCAGATTGTTAAAATATATGTAAAACATTTTCTTCCTTTTACTTCTTTTGTCATTTATCTTAAAAACTGTGCTGTACGGTTACTGATCCTCTTTCCAGTAGAAATACTCTCTCTAACTATTCTGACATAAGTCATCATGAGTACTGAACAATGTTAATAAATCTTCCCTAAACCTCCTGTACTCCAAAGAGAACAACTTCAGTTTCAGCAGTCACTCTATGTAACAGATGTTTTTAATTCTTGGTGGCATTCTAGTAGATCTTAAATGCAAGACATCCTTGACACCTTGACACCCATTCTTTTCCTCTTCTGAAAATGACAGCTGGAGTATCAGGCTGAGAGCAAATCCCTGACTAGAATTCCATCTGAACCCCAGGAATGAATTAGATAATATTCTATAGGTGAGGCTTGTATAGAGGATTGACTGAATTAGGTGAAGATTAGTTGACTTGGCCTTGTGCTGCAAGAATCCCCACTACATCAGCAACTCTTCATGTAGCAAATTAGTGAGTGTTGGTGGCCCATGACAGCACCTGAGAGATGGTGTTTTGAACCTCACCAAACATTATAGTAATGAAAACGTGAGGTAATGAAGGGCAGAAACTGGGGGTCAAGATTTTTGCCACAGCAGAACTGCCTGAAAATCATAAATCTTGCTCCCAGTTTACCATGTTTGTGGGAATGGGATGCATTTTGTGCCTGCAAGTTTTATGCAGGTAGCTGCCCATTTCAGTCATTAGTTGTTTCGACTGCCATATGGGAGTTTGATAGCCAAACCCAAAGTTTGCAGATTTAATTTAATAATATGTCTGATCTGTTTGAATATCCCTCAGGTTCCCATGCCCTTGATATCCTACTTTAAACCCACCCCAACAGCACTAACAAGTCTCCTTGCGAGGATATCAGATCCAGTTCCATTAAGGTGAAACCTGTCCAACTTGTACAGGTCCTACTTACCCCAGAACTGATCCCAATGTCTCAAAAACCTGATACCGTCTCTCCTACTCCATTGTCCAGTGACATATTCAAATAGTCAGTCCTTCGGTTCTTACTTTCATGTAGGTGGCATGGGGAGTAATCCTGAGATTACTGCTGTTGAGGTCCTGCTTTTCAATTATCTTCCCAACTCCCTGAAATCCACTTTCAGAACCTGATCCTTCTTCCTACCTGTGCTGTTGGTACCAACATGCACCATGACTTCTGGCTGGTTACCCTGCCACAGAGGATGTCTTGCAGCTTCTCTGTGACACCCTTGACCCTGGCACCAGTGATGCAGTGTACCATCTTGGAGTCACATTTACTGCAATGGAAATGCCTGCCTGAACCCCAAACTATGGAATCCCCTATAATGTTTGTACTACACAATGGCAGTGACCATCTCTAATAAGAGACGATCTAACCACTGCCCCTTGACATTCAATGGTGTTACTGTCGTTGAATCCCCCACTATCAACATCATAGAGGGGGTTACCATTGACCAGATACTCACCTGGACTCACCACATAAACACAGTGGCTACAACAGTAGGTCAGAGGCTAGGAATACTAAGGTGAGTAACTCATCTTCTGACTCCCCAAAGCCTGTCAATTACCTATAGGGCAAAAGTCAGGAGTGTGATGGAATAGCCCCTCCTTGCCTGAATGAGTGTTGTTCCAACAACACCCAGGAAGCTTGATACCATGCAGGAAAAGTAGCTTGGGAGATAGCAAGAACTGCAGATGCTGGAGTCACAGTCAGAGTCAGTACAGTGCGGAGCTGGAGGAACACAGCAGGTCAGGCAAAGTGTAAACAGGAAAAGCAGCCCACTTGATTGGCACTACATCCATAAACAACAACAATCTCCACCACCAACGCTCAGTAGCATCAGTGTGTACTTATCTATAAGATGCACTGCAGAAATTCACCAAAGATCCTCAGGCAGAGCCTTACAAACCCACGACCACTTCCATCCAGAGGTACAAGGGCTGCAGATATATGGGAACACCACCATCTTCAAGTTCCCCTCCAAGCCACTCACCGTTTGACTTGGAAATATATCACCGTTCCTTCAGTGTTGCTGAGTCAAAATCCTGGAATTCTCCTTTAATGGCATTGTGGGTCACCCACAGCAGGTGGACTGCAGCAGTTCAAGAAGTCAGCTCATCACCACCTTCTAAAGGGCAACTAGGGAAGGGTAATAAGAACATAAGAACGAGGAGCACGAGTAGGCCGTCTGGCCCTTTGAGCCTGCTCTACCATTCAATAAGATCATGGCTGATCTTTTTGTGGACTCAGATCCACTTACCCACGCTCTCACCGTATCCCTTAATTCCTTTATTGTTCAAAAAAAACTATAAATATTGGCCAGCCAGTGATGTCCATTTCCCAAAAATAAATTTAGCAAAGCTAAATACCTGAAATTCCCTGCTAAAATTAGGAGTCATTTCTTCAGCTGAAAGTTGAGAAACACAGCTCTCGAGTTCTCTATATATAAGAAGGACTTATTCAAAGCGCACCAAGAAGGGGGGTGCCTTTGCCAGAGTAAAACTGAGGCAAAGTAAGGAACTGGAAATTTGAGTCAAAGTGGGAAAAGAGGTAAGAGGTATTTTAATTAAGGTTTACTGCAAGAACTAAAGTCTCCAGAGTGAGAGTTGAGAGAGAGGTGATATAATGCCCAGATCAAGAGGTCAACCAGCAACAGAGACCAACTGCAGTGTGATGTCAGGAGGGCAGGGAAGTAAGCAGATTGGTGATTGGGTTTGGTCAGTATTTCCAACCCTTGAAGGAAAGTTGGGAATTTAGTTTGTGTTTATGTCTCTAGACTTTTTTAAAATTCCTCTCTTTTTCTGAGAAATAGCTTATTAAGTTTTCACAGTAAGTTCATACTTGTACTAAGGGTAACAAATATTCTTCAGAATTACGGGATGGCAGGTCAGAAGGGTCAAGCAGAGTGTGCATCCTGTGTTATGCGTGAAATCATTGACATACACTGTAACCCACACAAACATATCTGCATAAAGTGTTACTGGCTGCAAATGCTTGTGCTCTAGGTTTTGGCACTTGAGTAGTTACTGGAATCACTATTGTACATCCATTAGGCAGAGGATCACATGGACAACACATAGATGGAGCTGGTCACACTGCAGATTAGAAAAGTACAGGCAAAGAGAGCATGGGTGACCACCAAGCAGTCTGAGGAAGCTAATCAGGTAGTGCAGCAGTCCCGTGACTCTATTGTGCTTGATAATTAGTATCCCACTTTGGAAACTGGTGAGGGGCAATGGTTTCTCAGTAAGTTGAAATCACAGCCAAGTTCTTGGCATCATGGATAATTCAGCTATACAGGGGAGGAGGGAGGAGAATAGAAGAACAATAGTTTTTTAATTCGCACGTGGATCTTGGGTGCCGCCAACTGGCCAGTATTTAGTGCCCATCCCCAGTTGCCCTTCAGAAGATGGTAGTGAGCCACCTCCTTGAACTGCTGCAATCCACATGCTATAGGTTGACCTACAATGCCCTTAAAGAGGGAACTGTAGGATTTTGGCAAACAATAGCGAAGAAATGGTGATATATTTTCAAGTTAGAATGGTGAGTGCCTTGGAGAGGAACTTGGAGGTGATGGCATTCCCATGTACCTGTTGCCCTTGTCCTTCTAGATAGAAGTAGTTGTGGGTTTGGAAGGTGCTGTCTGAGGATCTTTGGTGAATTTTTGCTGTGCATCTCGTAGATAGTACATACTGCTGCTACTAAGTGCTGGTGCTTGTGGATGAGATACCAATCGAGCGGGCTGCTTTTTCTGAATGGTGTCAAGCTGCTTGAGTGTTGTTGGAATGGGACTCATCCAAGCAAGTGGGGAGTATTCCATCTCACTCCTGACTTATATCTTGTAGATGGTGGACAGGCTTTGGGGAGTCGGAGGATGAGTTAATTCACAGCAGTATTCCTAGCCCCTGATCTGCTCTCGTAGCCAGTGTTTGCATGGCGAGTCCAGTTGAGTTTGTGGTCAACGATAACCCCCATTGATAGTGGGGGAATTCAGTGATGGCAGCACTGTTGAATATCAAGGGGCGGTGATAAGATAAAATATTACTTGCCACTTATCAGCCCAAGCCAGGATATTGCTCAGATCTTGTTGCACTTAAACATGGAATGCTTTCAGTATCCGAGGAGTTGAAAATGGTGCTGAACATTGTGCAATCATTGGTGAATCATTTCCTCTGTAAGCCTGTTTAACTAGACATTTATAACTTCTTTAAAGGTTAATCTTGGTCTGATTCTGACTTTTACCCTACAATTAAACTTATAAAAGATTTACCAGTTGAATTCCTACGTTGCTGTAAATTTCCAGCTACTCATTTTATCTCAGTCACACTGTGGCAAAGTCTCCCTCATTCTGATCATGCAGATTACTTTGGAGTATTTGCATCATTGTCTCATTATGTGCCAGATGCCTAGCGTGTGTGGTCATGTACCTTACTAATTTGTCTCAATTCTTGACACATCATGGAAAACAGAAGCTGCGTAACAATTTTTAAATTTCACACAAAGAATAACAGGGTTGTGGAATAAATTCCCAGGGATGCCCTTTGAAGCGTCAATGGGATTGATGGGCCAAAGAGGTGGGAAAGGAATGGATGAAATTTTATAAAATGGTGCAGGACATTTACCTGATGCTTTTTTGCTGGGTGTTGATTTAAAAAAACACTGATGTTTTATTCTTACTTGAAAAGAATCACTGTTGAGTGTTCAATAACTTTATTTTGTTCTTCAGCAAATAAAGGAATTTACAAGGAGTAAGTAAGTGTGGAAGTCCTTTCTGAGCTATTTTTAAAACAGAAAGTGTCTCCTATTATGGGTCTTTTCCATTTTGTTTGAAGCTGCCATTATTCATTTGTTTGACTTCCTTCTGCCACCTGATCTAACATGGCTGCTCCCTTTCAGGACTTTCTTTACAGGGCAGTAGTCCAGGTTTCTTCTGTTTACAGCCTTTCCCTTCATCTCACTGCTCTCATCCACTATCTGGCTGTGTTTTTTATGTGAAAATTGCAAAGGCAGATGTAACGTTTCTGTCTTTTAAACTTGCACAGAAAGCCTTCTTCAAGCTGGCAAACATTTATGGGCAAGTCACAACTAAAAAAAATGTGCACCTTATCTTGCAATATTTTTAAAATTCTGTTTTATCTGTGGGTCAAAGTTGTGGAATTTCCTCCCAAATAGAATTGTGGATCTACCTGCATCAAATGGACTGCACCGATTCAAGAAGGCAGCTTACCTTCTCAAAACTAGGATGGGCAATAAATGCTGGCCCAATCAGCGACTCCCCCATCCCACAAGTGAATTAAAAAATGACAAGTTAGTTACTGAAATAACAAGGTGTAGAGCTGGATGAACACAACAGGCCAAGCAGCAGCAGAGGAGCAGGAAAGCTGACGTTTTGGGTCTAGACCCTTCCCGAAACGTCAGCCTTCCTGCTCCTCTGATGCTGCTTGGCCTGCTGTGTTCATCCAGCTCTACACCTTGTTATCTCAGATTCTCCAGCATCGGCAGTTCCTACTATCTCTGTAACAAGTTAGTTACTGTTCAGTTATGTTGATTTTGTAACTTCCCAGATATTTTATGTTCAAACATACACCACTTCTTTTTGTAATCTGCATCTTTTAATCTATAACGATTGAGCTTTCTCCTCATGGCCTTGCTATATCTCTACCTTTTCTTACATATCCTATGCAGTTGATCTCCCTACACAGTATAATGGTGTATTGAGAATGTTTGAGCGGGACAATCCTGTGGCTATGGAATTTGGTCCTAGATTGGTGAGTGGGCTCCTGATGCAGCCAATCATAGGGTCAGAAGCACCAGACCTTTGGGCAGCCCTCAACAAAGAGGTGTCCCTGCAGTACAATGAAATAACAAAAATTCTGAAAAATACAAGCCCTTGGAGCACAGAAGAAAACCCTCTAAATGAACCTGTGCCCAAACGCTCCAATGTCCTCCTGACTGATCTAGCAGATGGGCTATGCCCACAGTGCCAGTGAGGCTTCAAATTTGCTTCTCACTGGGGCCTTAGTTTGCTGCCTGCCTCTAAGAAGGAGAGGGTCAGTCCATTCACAGTCCTCTACTGAGAATGTTCCCAACAATGAGAATGCATCAGGGTGCCATTAAAGGGCAGCTCTCCACCTTCAAAGCCAGCACAGTGGAGCCAGAAAAATAGTTCCTGAATGCTATATAGTACTCTGTGCAGTCTCTAAGCCAGTTTATAACAAGCTGGAACAAGAAATAATTCTACATGAGTGGTTACTTTCCGCCAGTCGATTCCTAAGTCCTATGATTGTCTGTTCTCTCTCAGTTCATCTGCATCATTTGAAAGTTTGCCTATTCAGATGGTATTTAATACTGACATTTTCATCCACTTGGTTGCTTGTTGCAGCTCTCCCGTCAATGGATGTTCTGCTGGGCAATGAGGATTTTTTTTCATGTTTCCGTATCATTTTGATTGGAACTGTCACGAAGATAACACCATCACAGATCTCCCTTTTCCACCTTTCCCTTTCACATTTTTAATGCTAACCATTTGTCAGTTCTGGTGAAGCATCACCAATCTGAAATGTTAACTCTGTTTTTCACTCTCCTTTATGCTGCCTCATTGCTGTGCATCTCCATCATTTTTTCATCTCCTGTAAGCCTCAGTGCAAGGAGAGGAAACTGATATTTTTCACACAGTGAGTGGTTAGAATCTGGAATGTACAGTCTGAGATAGTGGTAACGGGAGATTCAATCATGGCTTTTATAAAGCAATTGACCATTATTTGAAAAGGACCAAACTGCGAAGTTACGTGTTTAAAAGATGGTGGTAGACACTAGTTAAATCGATCTTACAGAGAGTTGGTATTGACATATAGGCTGAATAGACTCTTCCTGTGCTGCAACCATTCTTTGGTTCTATGACTTGATCCTGGGCTGTAGATACCACTGTGTTACCTGGTCATATCATTAGTTACATCTCAGACTTTTTTTTGTTGTCTGCTAGGTCCCAATATGAAGTTTAAAGGTGCCTTTCACCCAGTGATTATCCATCCTGCCAAGGTTTCTGAGCTCCACTCTATACAGTTCACGGAGGAGGGTGAGTTTTTACCTTTCATAACCAAATCTCACAACCTTACCTCCCTTCCATACTACCCCACCTCCCACGTACCTTTTTCCACCCTTGTAGGTACAGCTTCACTGCCCTTTTTCAACTGTGACCCAGAATAATGAGGCCTGAAGACTATTCCACTACATGAGGCATCACCATTCTATTTTATCCGCATATACAAATTTCAGTACTCAAACAACTGCTAATGACAATTGTACACCCCAGCCTCCTGATACCCTCTCTACGGCCACCCCAAGCTCTGCCATGTCAATGACTGCCACTCATCTACTGCCACCTAATTACTTACACTTAAATCGGGGAACAATTCAGACAAGAGCCTCGATTTTTGTGGACTCTATAACTGATGCACAATGGTGTGGGGAATTCAGACCTAGAAGTCTTGCTTTCATATCTGACAGAGCGTACTTTTGCTGGAAGAGGTAAAGGGAGCTGAACACGATTCTGACAAGATGGAAAACTAAGCTCAGCAGGTCCATTTGAACCCTCTGCTAAGTCCAAACAGGCTCCATTTTCACTGGAGTGTAGGCCTTATCCCACAGTGGGTGAGTTATAAACTTTGAGTCGACATGAATGCTCTTAAAGAGTGCATGGAGCCTGTTTTAACTATCAATGTGCGAAGTGATTTATCTGCAGTCCTTTAAGTTTTAGGGGAGAGAAAAAAAAACAAATTGCCTATATCTCTGAGTTGGAAAAAGTTTTGTGTGTGTGGTTTCAATTTGACATAATCCTACGTGCTTGTCATCATAGCATAATTGCTGCTTGACTTGGGGTTGGTTAGCTCAGTTGATGGCGAGATTGTGGTGCAGAATAACATCAACAGCATGGGTTCAATTCCCACCCCAGGTGATAGGCTGTGTCTGCGGTAGGTGGTGAAGAAACCAACAAGAGAGGAAGTCCTATTTTACTTTGTCCCTCATCAATCTGCCTGAAACAGATACATCTGTCCATAACAGTATCAGTAAGAGTGACCACATCGAACAGTCCTTGTGGAGACAAAGTCCTGCCTTCACAGTGAACACATTCTCCACCATGTTGTGTGAAAGCACCATTGTGCTGAATGGGAGGGTCTTCAACAACTCAAGAATGGGCATCTGTGAGGTTCTGTAGGCCATCAGCAGCAACAGAAATAAAGCACCCACAATCTGTAAACTCATGGCCAACCGTGCCAACTGTACCATTACCGCCATGCCAGAGAGTCAACCCTGCTGGAATGAAGAGTGCAGGAGGGCGCCAGGAGTAACGCAAGGCATAGCAAAAACTGAGGTGTCAATCTTGTGAAGCTCCAGCAGAGGACTACTTGATGTCAAGCAGCATATACAATGAATAACAGAGCTAAGCAATCCCTGAACCACCAGATTATACCTTATCTCTGCAGTCCTGCCACATCCAATTTCGAATGGTGGTGGGCAATTTTTAAAAACTAACAGGAAGAGTGGGCTCCACAATTATCCCCACTCTCAATGATGGGGGAAGCTAGATCATCACTGTAAAAGTCAAGGTGGAAGTATTTCAAACATTGACAACTAGAAGTGCTGAGTGGATTGTCCATCTCGGCCTCCTCCTGAGGACCTCAGCATCACAGATGTCAATCTTCAGTCAATTCAATTCACGTGATATCAAGAAATGACTGAAGGTACTGGATGCTGCAAAAGCTATGAGCCCTGACAACATTCTGGTAATAACACTGAAGACCTGTGCTCCACAACTTGTCACACCCCCAGCCAAGTTGTTCCAGTACAGCTACAACACTAGCAACAATTTGATAAAATTGTCATGGAAAATTGTCCAAGTATATCCCATCTTCCAAAAACAAGAAAAATAGAAACCATCCAATTACTGCCCATCCATCTATTCTCAATCATTAACACAGTCATAGAAGGTGTCATCATCAATGTTATCCACAGGTTGCCAAGTAAACCACTCCTATCCCATGAAATGATTGAAAAAGAAACCGACTCAGCAGGTCCTGTGGGTGACTCATTTATGCTTCTCTCAACACAACTACAAAGTTTTTGAATATCTATTTGAATAGCTGTGAGCTACATGGCTATGAATCCACTGCAGCAAGGTAAAATGAGGCTGGGTAAATCTTGGCCAATGGCCTGAGTAGATTGAACCAAATGATCTGATTCAGCAATGTAAATTTTCTTTTTTTTTCAATTCGCTCGTATTTGTGAGAATAGCATTCATTGCCTTTTCCTAATTGCCCTGGAGAATTTCTACGGATACAAGTGATTCCCTCCATTATTATAAGCAAGGGTCTTTAACCTTACCTGCAACTGCAGATGGGTTGAAGTTTCCAAAAAATGATAGAGAGCAATGTAGACTATTTCAGCTGCATTGGGAAAGCAACCAACGTAATCAAAGACTTCTTTCACCTGGTTGTACTCTCTTCCACCTTCTTCCGTTGGGCAGAAGATATAAAAGTTTGCAAACATGATTTAACAACAGCTTCTTCCCTGCTGTTATCAGATTTTTGAATGGACCTCTTAGTAATATTGATGTTAATATTGATCTCTCTCTGCACCATCTCGGCAGCTGTAACATTGTATCCTGCACTCTGTTTGTTACCTTGATGGGCTTGTATGATACGATCTGCCTGTAAAGCCCGTAAAACAACACTTTTCATTGTACCTTTTGGTACGTGACGGTAATTAACCAAATCAAATCTTCCGCAGTAAAGCATTCAACAATGTTATGATTAAGACTTAAATTCCTAAGCTTTTCAGTTCCTTTGATTCTGTACCTGGCAGGACTAAGACTCGGTGCTGCTTGCAGTCTAGGCCATGTGAAGGATGTCTTGGAAAAAGCCACTGCAGAGTTTGTTACAGAGAAAACTGAAATCTTCCAAGCACTTGTAGAACAGCTCCGTGTTTTAGGTGGAGAACAGATTCGGAATTTGGCGGTATGTAGTTAGCCCTGAACTGTATGCTTGAAACAACAATAGATGCAGTCAGTGCTGCTCTTTGGAGTAAGAAAGATGGTCAAAACCAAAGGGTTTGGTGATACAATAGGTTAAATGCTATTATTTCATTTTTGCATGAAAATCTAATTCATTTAAGGCTGGTGAGGAGAACAGAAAATGTCATGGTTGAGCGGTGCACTTAGCTGAATTGGGAGAAGGCATTCGATAAAACTTGACATCCAAGGCTTGTAAAAACTGTTAAAATTTATAGAATTCATGGCCCATAATTTGGATTTTTCTTGGATTTTGGGATCAATCCTCCTGCTAAGGCCGATTGCAGGAAATGGGTATGGAAAGAAATCATTGGGAAAGAAACGGAACTCTCAATTGGTATTATTTGAATTATGAACATTGTAATTGCTGCCATTGCATTAGTTTCATGCCCTGAGGACCAGGCAGGTGAAATGACATTATGTGGCTATTGGAACACATCTACTCACCAGCCATTGAAGCAGAGTTTTCACTGAACCTGGAAAAAGAATTGATTTGTAATCAAGAGTACAATTCTTACTGTGAAGTAAGCAGCCAGTACTAAGATGGGGTAAATTTCTAGCCATATCGTATAGAACAACCTGCCACCTAGAACTAACTCTGAAGTTTCCTTTAATTTTTCTCTAATCAGAATTTCATGGATGGGTGGAAATGGGTAGATCTTGTTTGTTCTATATTAATTATACTGTTTTCAAATAGAGGGATTTTGCAGGAGTTGAAGACTTTGTTGGAGCCTTTCCTTGAAGTGTTTAATATCAAACACGTTCTCCCTTAAAGGGCCTTTACATTCTGTAAAGATTAGGTTTTGAGTTCTATTTCCAGAAAGGAGGTGAGGAGATGTTTGCCCTCTGCTCATCAGATTGTTATTCCTTCTTCACCCTTTAACAGTAGAATCCGTTTCTCCTGGCACTCCTTCCACCATGTCCTTGAACTATTCAGCAGTGGGGCAACTATTCAGATGGGGGATGCATCTCTTTTCAACCTAAATAGAAAAGGACTTTTTTGGGGGATGGGAGACTCAGAGGTAGATTTTCATTTTCGCCAGTGCTAATAAACTGGAGGTAACATTGGCCTAGATATGTCAATCAGAATTTTTTGTGCCACATTTGAAGTGGGCATTAATATCTGTCCGTCAGTCTATCATAAGAAGGCTGCATACAGCAGGATAGAGATATTGATAGGTTTAACCACAGTGGGGCAAGTAAGCCAACAAGATGAATTGTCATAAATGTTAATAAATGTTAACTCCCTGCTATTGATGTTCTAGTCACTCGGAGGTAACATTGTGAGTGGATCCCCCACGTCTGATCTGAACCCCGTTCTAGCAGCGAGCAAATGCGTCCTTGAAATAGCATCAAAAGGTAGGTATTCAGAGTTTTGGGTTGTCACTTTTACAGTGATAGTAACAAAAACAGGAATTGGTTATTTGTGACTTGAGCTCATTCTGCTGACATTCAGTTAGATTCTGACTGGTTTGTAATTCAGCTCTTTATGTCCATTTGATTCAGTCTCGGTTTTGTAATTTTCAGTTGACTCCCAGTCTCATCAGTTTCTGAGGAAACAGATTTGCAGACTTGCACTGTGTGCAGAAGTGTCTGCTGACAGTACCCCATAACACTGTAATTTTAAGACTTGATCCCCTTTCACCTTGCCCTGAACTCTATCTGCCCTGTACTCATCTTTAATATCTCAGTTAGCTCGTGCCTCAATTGTGGTAAGCAAGGGAATATAATCCTAGTCCAAGCAATTTGCCCTCATGATTGGACCCTTTTTGTTTATACGTTCATGCGATATGAGTGTAGCTGGCCTTTCATCGCCCATCAGGAAGTCGGGAAGATGAGTGACTTTAAGGGGAACTTGCAGGTGGTGGTGTTCCATGCTGGCTTGGTCCTTCTAGGTGGTCAAGGCTACGGTTTGGAAAATGCTGTCATAAAAATTTACAACACAGAAAAGGCCCTTCGGCCCATTGTGACTGCGCCGGTCAAAAACAACCTCCTAAGCTTTCTAATCCCATTTTTCAGCACTTGGCCCATAGCCTTGTTTGAATTGGCATTGCAAGTGTGAGGGTTTCTGCCTCAACCACCCATACAGACAGTGAGTTCCAGATTCCCACCATCCTCTGGGAAGAAAATTTCCTCACACCTCCTCAGAACCTTCTGCCCTTACCTTAAGCCTATGCCCGTTGGTCATTGAACACTTCCTCAAGGGGAAAATCTTTCCTCCAGTCTACACTATCTATACTTCTCGTAATTTTATACGTCTTAGGGATGTCAAAAGCACCTTCATGAATTATTGCAGTGCAGCTGGTAAATGGGACGTGCTGTTGTCACTGTGTGTTGGTGGAAGGGGGTAAATATTGAAGGCACTGGATGGAGTGTCAATCAAGTAAGCTGCTTTGAGCAGTGTGGGTGTTGAGCTTCTTCAGTGTCATTAGAGCTGCACTCATCCAGGCAATTGGAGAGCATTGTGTCACACTCGTGACTTTTGCCTTTTGTACAGTGGACAAGCTTTCGGGGGTCAATATTAGTTCCTCAACACTGAATTCTCAGCCTCTGACATGGTTTTGCAAATGCAGCATTTTTATGGCTGGCTTAGTTCAGTTTTTTGGTTAATGGCAACCCTCAGGATGATAGGGAGGCAATGGCCTGGTGTTATTATCGCTAGACTATTAATCCAGAGACCAAGTACTGTTCTGGGGATCTGAGTTTGAATCCTGTCATGGGAAATGGTGGAATGTGAATTGAATAAAAATCTGGAATTGAGACTCAAATAAAGACCATGAAATCTCATTGCTGGGAAAAACCTATCTGGTTCACTAATGCCCTTTAAGGGAAGGAAACTGCCATCCTTGTCTGGCCTGACTCCGGACCCACAGCAATGTGGTTGACTCTTAATTGCGCTCTGGGCAATTGGGGGTGGGGAATAAATTCTGCCTGGCCAGCGATGCCCACATCCATGAATGAATGAAAACAATTGTTGTAGTGAGGCATCCATTGAATATAGGAGGGATGGTTCCTCTCGTTTGAACTAGTCATTGCTTAGCCCGTTACTTGCCATTTATTAGCCCAATTATGGATTTTGTCCAGGTCTTGCTACATATGAGCTCATGTTGCTTCAGGATCTGAGGAGTTGTGAACAGTGGAGATAAAAGATCCTGTGTAGTACAGAGTGGACCATATAGTGTATAATTAGCAGAGCGTGATTGGGCTGTTTCTGCAGTATATATTCTAAGGAAGAGTGGGTGACCTCTCCCCAGTGTTCTGAATAATACTTTCCCCATCAAGCAGCATCACTAAAACAACACTTGAGTCACTGGGCAGAATCCGGTTGCTTCATAATTGTGAGTGACTCAACACTTTATGGGTACAAATCAGTTTATGTTTGGCTGAGCTGTTTCTTGCGGGAATACTTACTGGAATATTGGGGAAAGATGGTCAGAACAAGTGAAAACCAAAAGAACTGCGGATGCTGTAAATCAGGAACAAAAACAAAGTTGCTGGAAAAGCTCAGCAGGTCTGCCAGCATCTGTGAAGGAGAAAACAGAGTTAACGTCTCGGGTCCGGTGACCCTACCTCAGAACTGATGGCGGCTGGGAAAACGTCAGTGTATATGCAGAAAATAGGGAGGTGGGTGGGGTAGAGGGTAAACGATAAGATAGACCCCAAAGAGAGAGAAAGACAGTTGGACAGACAAAGGAGTCACAACTTATCATTTACCCTCTACCCCATCCACCTCCCTATTTTCTGCATATAAACTGACGTTTTCCCAGCCGCCATCAGTTCTGAGGAAGGGTCACCGGACCCGAGACGTTAACTCTGTTTTCTTCTCCACAGATGCTGCCAGACCTGCTGAGCTTTTCCAGCAACTTTGTTTTTGAGTCAGAACAAGTGTTTTTTTTCCCAATATTACAGAGGTATAGATGTTTACTTTTATTACTTCCAACAGAAGGAAGAAGAGAAATCCGTTTAGATGAAAATTTCTTTGTTGGTTTTGGGAGAACGTCACTGAGGCCAGAAGAACTATTGCTGTCAGTCTTCATACCATTTTCCAGAAAGGTAGGTCATTGAAGAGGTAATAGGTGTGATCAGAAAGTGTGTTGAAAAGTCAGCTGTGAAAATCAGTGTCAGTGACAATGACTTGTATCTTTTCCCTTGATGGGTGAGAAGGAACAATCAATTTGAAGACAGAGTGGCAAGTTGGAAGGGCTCCTTGCTAGAAGTAGTCTAGATTTATTTTGTTATTAAAGCTCATGGTGAAAGGACACAATGCCATCTTGCATTTATTTAGCACCTTCCACATAAAAAAGCATACAAAGGCATTTTGCAAAGACCTGATCA
This sequence comes from Ginglymostoma cirratum, assembly GCA_024137785.1. Taxonomy (NCBI): domain Eukaryota; kingdom Metazoa; phylum Chordata; class Chondrichthyes; order Orectolobiformes; family Ginglymostomatidae; genus Ginglymostoma; species Ginglymostoma cirratum. The sequence goes on from JAHRHZ010000145.1 coordinate 1,134,430, forward strand.
CTCGAAATTGAGATAATAGGAGGATTGTCTGTCAGCTTGGTTTTAAAACAGTTCTGAGGAAGGGTCACTGGACCGAAAACGTTAACTCTGTTTTCTCCTCCACAGATGCTGCCAGACCTGCTGAGCTTTTCCAGCAACTTTGTTTTTGTTCCTGGTTTTAAAACTGGTTCAAGGATCCATTAAATTAACGAGTTAGACGCTGAAGATTGAGTGAAGGAAGAAAATCCAGATCACAGTCCGTAAAAAGCTCAACGCTTTCCTGCTGATGATTGTGATATGTATAACTGGCCAGTATCAGAATTCTTGCAGAGTTAAGCAGCCACCAATGCCAGACACACAGGGTGATGAGTGACTTGAACATGGCACTAGGATAAGGCCAGCAGAGTTTTAAAGGTGTTCAGTGACAGTGAAGGAACACGATTTAATTCTAAGTCAGGATGGTGTGTGGTTTGGAGGGGTGCGTGTAGATAATGGTATTCTCACGTATCTGCTATCTTTGCTCGTCTCAGTGGTGGAGGTCACAAATTTTGAAATTGCTGTCTAAGGAGCATGGATGAGTTGTGGCAGATCATCTTTTGAATAGTATACTTCACTGCCAGTATGCACTGGTGGTGAAGGGAATAAATATTGAAGGTGTGAAATGTGGGGCTGATCAAGTGACCTACTTTGCCCTGGATGTTGTCAAGCTTCTCGAGGGTTGTTGGTGATAGATTCATCCAGGCAAATCAAGACTATTTCATCACACAGTGGGGCATGGTGGCTCAGTGTTTAGCACTGTTGCCTCACAGTGACAGGGATCTGGTTCAATTCCAGTCTTGGACAACTGTCTGTTTGCACACTCTGTCTGAGTCTGCATGGGTTTCCTCCAGGTGCTCCAGTTTTCTCCCATTGTCCAAAGATGTGTAGGTTAGCTGGATTGCCCTTGCTAGAAAAATTGCTCATAGTCTCCAGGAACATGCAGGCTGGGTGGATTAACCATGGGGTAGGCAGGATTACAGGAGCAGGGGCTAGGTCTGGTTGGGATAATGTTTGGAGGGTCAGTGTGGACTCGAGGGCTGAATGGTCTGCTTGCACATTGTCGGGATTCTATGATGAATGAATGATTCCTGATTTGTGCCTTGTAGATAGAGGCCAGGCTGTCAGGAGACAGGGGATCAGTTACTTGCCACAGAATTCCCAAACACTGATCTGCTGTTCTAGGCACGGTACTTACTTGGATGATCCAGTTGGGTTTCTGGTAAATGGTAACCCTCAAGATGCTGATAGTAGGGAATTTAGTAATAGGTATGCCATTAAATATCAAAGGTGATGGTTGGATTCTGTCTTGTTGAAGATGGTCAAGGCCTGGCACTTGTAGAACTAATGCTACTTGCTACTTATCAGCCCAAGCCTGAAGTTCAGGACTTGCTGCATTTGGGCATGGACTGCTGAAGAGACATGAATGGTGCTGAACATTGTGCAATCCATCAGTAAACATCCTTACTTCTGACTTTATCATAAAGGGAAGTTTATTGCTGAAACAGCCTGAAGATATTTGGGTATAGGACACTCCTCTGAAAACTTCCTGCAGAGATGTTCTAGGGCTGAGATGATAGTCTTCAACAACAGTTCCAGGTGACAACCCTTTCAAGGATTCTAGAGAGGAAAGGGTGATAAGAGATGGTGCAGTACTTGCAAGGATAGATGGTCTAAAGATGTATTTCCTAAAGGAAGGATGATAACAGTGGTTTGAGAGAGAGAGAGAGACACTGTGCACAAATGATTTATAATTGTCAGGTAGGCATGGGGGCCATGAGGAAGTCAGCAATTTAATGGGAATGGGATGAAGGTTGAAAAGCTGACAACTGTAAATGTTTGTAAGTACTGCTAAGGTTGTCTTTTAAAAGTCTGGGGATTTAGTGGAATGGCAAACAATGAGAGGTGAAGAGTTCCATAGTTTCAAAGTCTTAGGAAACACAGGCCTTGATTTTGAGACAGGTTGGATTTCTTAAGTCAGGGGGAGAATGTGTTTCTGAGGAAACCTGCCCCTGTGTACTGTGGAGTTTAAAGGTCTTTGTTCTGTACAGGGATCCCTGTCTGGAATGCATTCTCATTGACAGGTATGGTCCCTGTCAGGCAAGGAGAACTCTGAAGCAAACTGCCAACCAAAGGGGCAAGGCAAGAACCTGCTCCTGTTGTGGTGGGAGGATGGGGCAAGGTCTGAAACCTGGCATTGCATCTGGCCGCTAGAGCAGAGGGAATGCTGTGGTCTGATCCAAGGTGACAAATATGGCCTGATCGTGGGAGGTGGAATCTGAACCCTCTCATGGGATCTTGTCCTAGGCAAGACACTTAACTTTTGCCCTGAGGCTATCCTTGACTGCCCTGAGCTGCCTGGTTTCCTGAATTCTAGAAGACTAACTGACCAGATTTAAAATAATAAGATAGGTTAAATGTGAGGCTTATTATCTCTGTTGAATGTTTAAATAGACAGCTTGACTTCTGGGAGTGGCTGGAGTAAAAATCCTTCACAGAAAATATAGGAAATAGTACGAAGAATTTGAAGAGGATGCTTGGATATGAAAGCAGTGTTCAAATCTTGGATGGATCTAGGCTTTATAAAGAGGTACTGAGCTGTGTTTGTCATGAGAGAGAAAATGGACCTCATGGAGGTGGCGTTCACAAAGGAAGAAAAGGTGGGAGTTCCATTTGAAGTCACAAAGAAATTATGACGCCAAGTAAGTTGCTTGAAAAGACATTTGGGATGCATTGCCCCTGCATTCAGGGTGTAAAGCCAGTAAAGCCAGCACGAAGGTGTTGATTAGCAGTGGGGAAATGCTAAATTTGGATGGCCCACTCCTCAGCTATCCTGGTAGGGGAGCCCAATGAAAGATCCTCTTATAGAAATAGTCACCAATGAATGGTGTAGGCCTGAAGTTTGTCGTTGTTCGAGACTCTCCAGCAATTTCCTGGACTGTTAGTTAAAAGTGGGGTTTTTATTTCTTTTTTTTAAAAACACCGTGCTCTCTCTATCTTTGCAAAAGCCTCTGTGATCATGGCGTCAGACCAGTTGCCAATGAAGGGATGACAGATGTCAGCGCTGGCTTCGATGATGCTCAGGCTGAATTTTTGACCACTCCCAGCTCCCTGCTGATCTGGGACTACCAGTAAAGCGTCACATTGGCTTATGAATCAGCAGATCAGTGACATCAAGGAGAAGTAATTCTTCCCAGTTTTGTTTCAACCAGGGTATTTGATGGGACTTGGCCCTTCAACAACAACATTTGCATCTTATCAGTTCCAAATTAATGATGTCAGATTCGAAAGGTTAACTCTGTTTCTCTCTCCACAGATGTTGCCAGACGTGCTGAGTTTCTCCAGCATTCTCTGTGTTTATTTCACATTATCCTTTCCCCAACCGAATAGGTTCACACAAAGAATATGAGTTGCCGGTAACTACAATTTAGAATCAGTCAGTCCTTTCAGAAGGAAGAGGGGTGGCAGGAGAAATGCTCAATATTTACAGAGCACAGGTCAGACCTTAGTTACGCTGCAGTAATTTGGCCAATTATGGACACCATACTTTAAGAATGTGGAGGGACTGCAAGAACTGGTGTTATTCTCCTCAGACTAGAGATGGTAAGGTGTAATTTAATAAAGGTGTTCAAAATGATAAAGGATTTCAAAAGTATGAGAGAAATTGTTTACACTGGCAGGAGGTCTCTTAACCAAAGGAAGGAGATTTAAGATAATTGGCAAACGAACCGGATGGGACATAGATTTTTATTGTCTGATGAGTCTGGACTGCCTTAATTGAAATGGCAATGGAAGCATTTAAATAGTAGTTTTCAAAAGGGAATTGGATCAGTATTAGAAACTGAAAGGTTTGCTGGGCTATGGCAATGGAATCATGGAGTGGGACTAATTGTATTGCTCTTTTCATAAGCTGGCACCAGCACCAGAGGCTGAATCACCTCCTTCTGTGCTATGTCATTCTCTGAAATACATAAAAACCCACAAAACAAGTTGGTTATTCTGTCACCTTGTTGCAGTGGCAGTTTGTGTTGGCATTTCGCCAGGCCTCCCGTCGGGAAAATGCCTTCTCCATTGTGAATGCAGGAATGCAGGTCGTGTTCAAAGATGAGACGAATGTCGTTGCTGACCTGAGGATGTTCTTCGGAGGAGTGGGCCCCACTACAGTGTACGCAAAGAGATGCAGCAAGGAGCTAACTAACCGGTAAGCCTGAAAATATTCAGAATAATCATGTGGTAAAGCTGGAGAACCCTTTTTGATGACAGACCACAAAGCAAAGTTTGTCTACTTGTTATATTCCATTCCCCTTAGTTTTTTGGCCAATCTACCAGGAAATTGTAGCTGTATTGGTTTTCTTCTTCTTGGTTTATATTTAATTTGAGATGGACAGCAGCCAGAACTACAGAGCTACACCCATCTTTCTAGTAGTAATTTGAATTCAAGTTTACCTCCGTTTTTCAGAAACCTGGAGCAGCACCTACATTTATCATCTGTATCACCAGGAATCTTGTCTTATCAATGCATGATTCTTTGTTTTGTTAGCAAGTTGCTATTGCACTTGTTCACACATACAATCTAGGTAGCTCAGCTTAGGCTGCAAGTGATTGGCTGTAGGTATCACAACTGCTCAGGTTTTGAGTGTGTAACCTGTAACGTCGTCATTCCTAAAACAGATCCTGGGATGAGAATCTGCTGAGTCAGGCCTGTGAGCTGCTGCTTGATGATATTTCACTCCCTGCCTCAGCACCAGGGGAGTGTGTGAAGTTCCGGAGGACATTGACTATCAGTTTCTTCTACAAGTTCTACCTACAGGTGTGGCAGAGACTGCAGCAACTGTTGGGCAAGGAGGCAAGTTACATCTGTTCCATGGCTGGTGACATGGGAGTTGTCGGAAAGGGATTTTGGGGTGGTCATGAAAAGAGGAATGGTGGGATTCATTATGGAGGAAGTTGAAACAACAAAAGACTTAAGTGGTCCTCACGGGGTTCAGAAAGGCCTCTCCATCTCCTCCTGCATCCCATGAAGGAATGTTACTAAAGGGAGAACCTGTTCATATGTCCTGAACCTCTTCCTGTCCCAATCCACTGCAGACCTGCTGTGAACACTCCTTTAATTTTGGAATTTGCCGTATTAGTTTGTCAAATTTGGTGAAGGTGTGAAGGGAATGGGGTTAAAAAAAGAAAGGGGGCCATGGTATGTTATTGTGAAAGTACTTTGAACCTTTGATTTCTGCTGCCTCGAAAACTTTCAAAACAATTTAGAGAATGAGAGCTGTGGGGCGGGGGAGGGATTGTCTGGTGTGTCTCTGTCTATTGTATTTGATTAATTCATGCTGAACCTGTCAAAATAGGCACGTGGGTACAGCTGCATGTAAGTGAGAACATGCAAAAATTCAACATAAGGACATGCAAGAAGTAAAATTGAAGGTCAGGCAGAGACCAGCTGGTGAATCAAGCCAAACCCTGCACTATATGATGATTGGAATAATTTGAGTGAATACTTTTTTACTCTTGTCACCCATGTAATCTCCCGGATAGGCAGAAAAAACAGTATAATTTCCAGGGTCAACAAGAAGGGATGATGCTCTGGAAAAATCCTCTAATCTACTCAGTTAAAGCCAGTCCAGGATGTCATGTGGTGTGAGATACTTAACTTCTAGGTGATTTGGTCTTTGCTGCAGTTAGGAATGAGCTTAACTTCCTACTGAAAACAATGCAAGGAGTCACCATTCATCCTCCCAGCTTGCAATAGAAGCACCACTCTCTGCATTACTTAAACTCACAGCTGCTTTTCATTTTCTGTTTAGGATCCATTTGGTGTAAACATCCCGGAGCGATTCCGTAGTGCAACAATCCCATTTTCGATTAAGCTACCTCAGGGCTTCCAAAGGTTCCAGGTCAGTTGATTTTTGAGAAGGATATCAGTAGTGAAGATGATTGATCAAAGGACCATCATGCTTTGAACTTTTACAGAAACCTGTCTCAAATTGGATTTCTTGATGAAACACATTGTTTTTTGTGAATTGACAGTTTGTGATACCTATTTTTTACACTAGTGAAGGTTAAGCTGCAAGCTCGTCTGAGCTGGTGAGAGCACTGTAAGAGGCTGGATTTGAAGCAAATGCAAGATAGAGGTTGAGTAATCTGATCCACCAGTTAGCCAGTGCTTTATACTGTTTCTGTTCAACAAAAAGTTGCATTTATACAACACCTTTAACACAATAAAAATCCCAAGGTACTTGTAGGAACAGTTATCAGTTGGAGTTTGACAAACAGCCATATGCAGAATATTAGCTTAGAACTTGCAGGCAGCATTGTTGCTCAGTGCATTGCTGCTTCTTATGAATATTTCTGCAACCGGACCCCTTTATAGTTTGATTGTATCTTCTGATCCAAGTTGAAGCATTAACAGGTCAGCACAGCCATCCCAGGAGAAGATTGTGGGTGCAAGCAAAGCTGGAAGATGAGGGGACACTCCATCTTTCACAATAGTAGCTGTCATATTTATACTTTTATAGATTTTTACATTTTTCTAGATCCAGCCCTTTCTGCAGCAGGCTAAGTCTGTGAGTGGATGAGGTGGGTAGATGGTGGGTCAGTAAAGGAGGAGTCAGGAGTGGACAACTCAAGGGTGCTCGGGGAAGTTGGTACAGGATGGGATGGGTAATCCAGTAGTTGGAGAGTAGTTAGGTGGTTGGTGGGCTAGTCAGGTCAGGCAATGGGCCGTTGGGAGATGGTAGTGACGGTGGTCAGACAGTCTGATGTTCAGACAGTCTGATGTTCAGACATGCAGTCGGATGGTCAGGGGTGTTAATTGGGTAGTTCGTTGGTGTAGGGAAGTCTGATCAAAGGATCAGTTGAATTGTGGGCTGTGGAGGTGGACTGAGTGGGTATTAAGCTCGGTACAGCAGGTGGTGCTCAGCTGACATACACTGACTGATTTCCGATTCAGAACAAGTCTTAAGATGCTTCCCAAACATTTTCTCATCATGGCCTCAGTTTGGTGCTTGAACGTTATCAAGACTTCAGACCTGTGAGAGCAGAGGGGTAGGGTAAGTGCCTGTTAGAAGGGGGGTGCAGAAGATGCCTGTGAGATCTGGGAGTGGGGAAACAACACCTGTGGGAATTGAGGAAATGCCTGCGAGAGCACTGCGGATATGGGGAAGATACCTGTGAGAGCAGAGTGTGCTTAGATGGGTGGGTAGGTGTGTGGGACATGTCTAAGAACTAAGTGGGGATACAAGAGGGGGATAGAGACCTGTGAGAGAGGAGATGTAATCATTGCTTAATCCACATGGACTTTAAGTATAAAAAAAAATCCCTAGCTTCCCATGAAGACTTTTCGGTCAGGATTTGGGCCTGCAAGATCAAGCAGATAAGCCACGCTCACTGTTTAACAAACCGCAAGATTACAAGGAGTTAACACTTATTCAATGAACCATGGATGCTATTGGAGCTTGTGACTGAGAAGTTGTCTGGTGACTCCACTGGGAGTCAAAATCCACAGTTTGGGAAGCCCAAACCGCCAGACATTTCCAGAGGCAGAGTAAGTATCCAGTTACATCCTATGTATCTAAGTGTCTTCCTTGGGTTCAAGGTTGAAGACTTTCATTAAAGGCTTGCAGGCATTAGGGAATCAGCCCATTGGTATGTTCAACTTTCTAGGCAATTACAGCATGTGTAAGCATCAAGAATTCTGTGGGGTTCTCATGTGCATTTCTTGACTTGCCCATCACCAATGTTCCTGAGAACTGATGACTTCAACCATAAAGTCAAATGACCAGAATTTGGCCAAGATGGTATGTTTAAGGAGCATCTTAAAGGTGGAGAGAGAGGTGAAGTGGAAAGGTACAGAGGTTTAGGTAGGGGATCCCAGGGTTTTGGGCAAAGGTAGCAGATAGTGGTTCAGATGTCTGAGTTGATGTATTAGCAGTGCAGCACTGAACTAAAAGCATTGCTTTCCCCTAATGCAGCATTAACACAGGTTTGTGGAAACCAAATATCAACATTGGGATTGCCAGCCAGGAAAAAAAGCAGCGTTCGTTGAATTTGCCTTTTACCCTTCTGGTATTTGCATGGAATTATTGGCTAATAAAGGATTAAAACTTGGAGGTTAAGGATCATAGAGGATTGAATCAAAAGGACTATTAAGTTACCAAAATAGTAGCAAACCTCAGGATTGGAAAGATTCAAGAATATAGCACACAGAGAACAACAAACTGTAAGGCGATTGAGGAATAGAATGAAATTAGTATTTTCCTTATTTAGTCATAGGATATGGAAGTCCTGGCTAGGCCAGTATGTATTTCCCATCCCTGGTTGCCCTTGAAAGGTGGTGGTGAGTTGCCTGCTTGAACCACTGCAGTCCATCTGGTGTGGGTAGACTGTCAATGCCATGAAAGAGGGTGTTCCAGGATTTTGACAGTGACAGTGAAGGAAAGACAATATATTTCAAAGTCAGAATGGTGTGTAGCTCAGAGGGAAACTTGTAGTTGGTGTTCTTCTGATAAATCTGCTCCCCTTCTTGATGGTAGTGGTCATTATGTTGGAAGGTGCTGTCTGAGGGTCTTTGGTAAATTTCTGTACTTCATCTTGTTAATGGTACGTATTGTTGTTACTGACCATCGGAGATGGAGGGAATGAATGCTGGCAGATGTGGTACCAATCAAGCAGGCTTTTTTGTCTTGAATGGTGTCAAGCTTCTTGAGTGTTGCTGGAGCTGCATCCATCCAGGCAAGTGGGAAGTATTCCATCACACTGCTGACTTGTGCCTTGTAAGTTATTTACAGTAGGATTCCAAGCCTCTGGCTTGCTGTTATGACCACACTGTGGCTAGTCCTGCTCAGTTTCTGGTCAATGCTAAACCTCAATGTTGTTAGTGATAGTAATGCTACTGAATGCCAAAGCACAACTGCTAGCTTCTCTTTTACTGGAACTGGCACTTCTGTGGTGTCAATGTTAAAACATAAGAACATTAGGCATAGGAGCAGATGTGGGCCATTCAGCACATTGAGTTTGCTACTTCATTCAATGAGATCATGCTGATCTGATAATCCTGAACTCCACTTCCTTGTCTTTTTACTGTAATCACTGATTTCCGTTACTCTGTCTATCTCAGCCTTGCATATACTTGATAATCCAGCATCTACAGCCCTCTGTAGGGAATTCCATAGATTCACTACTCTCTGAGAGAATAAATTCCTCCTCATCTCTGTCTTAAATGTACGATCCCTTTTTCTGAGGTTATGCCCTCTGGTCCTAGAATCTCCCACAAAAGGCAATATCCTTTCTGCATCTACCCTGTCAAGTCCTCTAAAAATCTTGTATGCTTCAAAACCTAAACTAAACCAAAACCTAAAACCATTCCTCTAAACTCCAATGAGTACAGGCCCAAACCACTCAACCTTTCCTCAAGAAAATCCCTCCATACTCAGGATCCATATAGTGAACCTTTGCTGGACTGCCTCCAGAGCTGGTATTCCTTGGGTAAAGCTACCAAATCTCTCTATAATATTCTAGGCCTGGTCTAACTGGGATTGTGCCTAGTTTTAATAAATCCTATATGTACTTCATAGAGTTATAGAATCCCTACAGTGTGGAAACAGGCCATTTGGCCCAACAAGTCCACACCAACCTTCCGAACAGCATCCCACCCAGATCCATCCCTCTATCCTTTCCCTGTAACCCTGCATTTCCCATGGCTAACACACGTAAACTACACATCACTGAACACCAAGGGCAATTTAGCATGGCCAATCCACCTAACCTGCACAACTTTGGACTGTGGGAGGAAACAGGAACACCCGGAAGAAATCCACGCCGACACAGGGAGAACATGCAAACTCCACACAGACAGTCGCCCGAGGGTGGAAGTGAATCCTGGTCACTGGTGCTGTGAGGCAGCAGTGCTAACCACTGAGCCACCATGCTGCTCTTGAACACGTCTTATCCTCCATTTGGGGATAAGTGACGATAATATGATAGAATTCCTCATCAAGATTGAGAGTGAGATCGTGATTCTGAAACTAAGGTGCTATATCTAAATAGAGGAAATTTCAATGGTATGAGGCATGAGTTGGCTATGATACATTGAGGATCAATACTGAAAGGGATGACAGCGAAAAGGCAATTGCAAACATTCAAAGAGTGCGTGGGTGAACTGCAACAACTATTCAGTTCTGACAGCATCTGTGAAGAAAAAAAAGTGTTAACATTTTGGGTCCAGTGACCCATCCTGAGTTCTGAGGAAGGGTCACCGGACCCAAAATGTTAACTCCTTTTTTTTCCTTCACAGATGCTGCCAGACCTGCTGAGCTTTTCCAGCAACTTTGGTTTTGTTCCTGATATACAACATATGCAGTTCTTTTGGTTTTTATTAAATATTTCTGTCTGACACAAAAGTAAAACAGGAAAGGTGGCCAAACCATGCTTTACAAGAGAAATTAGAGATGGTATTAGATTCATGGAAGATGCATACAAATTGGTTAGAAAAAAACACAGACCTGAGGAATGGGAGCAGTTTAGAATTCAGCAAAGGAAGACAAAAGAACTGATTAAGAAGAGGAAAATAGAGTATGAGAGTAAGCTTGAAGCGCACAAAGCAATTTCCCGTGAATGTTTCTGTAGATATGTGAAGCGAAGAAGTTTGGTGAAAACTGATTTATGTCCCTTACAGTCAGAAGCAGGGGAATTTATAATGGGGAACAAAAATGACTGACCAACTAAATGCATACCTTGATTTTGTGTTCACAAAGGAGGAGACAAATCACATACCAGAAATGATGGAGAACACAGTTTATTGAGAGGGAGGAGCTGAATGAAATCCGTATTAGTAGGTAAATGGCGGACTCATGCCTGGTAAATCCCCTTAGCTTGATAACCACATCCCAGAGTACTTAAGGAAGAGGCCCTAGAAATAGTCGATGCATTAATGGTCGCCTTCCAAGATGCTGGAACAGTTTTTACAGATCAGAGGGGAGCGAATGTAACCCCTCTATTTAAAAAGGGAGATAGAGAAAAAAATGGGAGTTGTAGACCAGTAAGCCTGATGTCAGTAGTGGGGAAAGTGTTAGAGTCCATTATAAAAGATGTAATGGCAAAGCACTTGGGAAGCAGTGGCAGTATTGGACATAGTGAAAAAAACACTGTGGATGCTAGAAATCAGAAACAGTGACAGAAATTTCTGGAGGAACTCCAGCATCTGTAGAGAAAAAGCAGAGTTAATGTCCTGGTTCCAGTGACCTTTCGTCATAACTTCTCTTTCCTCTGAAGAAGGGTCATTGGATCAAAAACCCGAACTCTGCTTTCTGTCCATAGATGCTGCCAAATCTGCTGAGTTTCTCCAGAAATTTATGTTTTTGTTTTGTACAGAGTCAGTATGAATTCACAAAAGAGAAATCATGCTTGGTGAATCTCCTTGAATTCTTTGAGAATGTAATTACTCGAATTGATGAGGGGGAGCCAGTGGATGTGGTTTATTTGGACTTTCAGAATGCTTTTGACGAAGTCTCACATAAAAGATTAGCATGTAAAATTAAAGTATGTGGAATTGGGAGTGGTCCATTGAGATTGATGGAAAACTGACTGGCATTTAGGAAACAAAGTGTAGGAATAAAGAGGACTTTTTTCAAATGGTAGGTAGTGACTAGTGGGGTACTGCAGGGATCAGTGCTAGGACCCCAGCCATTCACAATATATTTTAGTGATTTGGATGAGGGAATTAAAAGTAATATCTCCAAGTTTGAAGATGACACAAAGATGGATGGGCAGTTGAATAGTGAGAAGGATACAGAGATACTTCAGTGATTTGGGCAAGTTGAGTGAGTGGACAAATGCAAGCATATAACATGGATAAATGTGGTGTTATACACTTTTCCAAAGCAAACTAACAAAGGCAGATTATTATCTGGCTATAAACTAAGAGGGTGACTTACGAGACCTTAGTGTCCTTGTATATCAGTTGCTGAAGGTAAGCACGCAGGTGAAGCTGGTGGTGAAAAGGCAAATGGTATGTTGGCTTTCATAGAGAGAGCATTCGAGCATAGGAGAAGGGATGTCTTGCTGCAAATTTGACAACTTCAGGGTATCCCTGCCATTCTCACTATCCCAAGCTCTGCCCCTCATCCAAGGACAGAAGGTGATAAGTTGATAAGGATTTTGGTTTATTGCTTGGGATTCTGCCACATCTATGTCATGGATTATTAGGGTAGTACACCCTGGTGAATGCCTTTGGTTCCTCTTAATTTCCCAAGCAGCGTAGTCAGATTCTTCCACTGTATTTTGCTCAGAAGTATTGACTGGCCATTTCTGTTTAAGATTCCAATGTCTGGCAGCCAGCTGTTCAACTTGGGGATCTTCAAGTCTTTCTTTCTGAACTGATTACTCCTTGCTACCCGCTAATGTACTAACACTCTGGAGACACTCACCAGATGACTGGACTCTGTGTTAGATTCTATTTTATCTGGACTTAAACTCCTCTTGTAATAGTTACAAATGCGGTGGAACTTCTATTCTGTTACTTCGGGGAGGGGTTGGCCTCTGCCTATCTCATTATCCTTTGGGACACTAGTGCCCCCAGGTAGCTGTCCAGTCCCAGCTGTGCTGCTCTGTGGCTCTTCCACTAAGTGCACATCTCTCAGCATTTGTATGTTTATCTGGGGATACTCCCTTGTCTCCTTGTTCAGGGAAGTGCAAAAGTAACAGAGTAGTGAAAGGAGGGGATTTCAACTCCCCCCAACCTTGACTGAGGTAGTCATAGAGTGAAAGGTTTAGAAGGAACAGAATTCTTGAAATGCATCCAGGACAGCTTTTTAAGCTAGTACGTAGATGGTCCTTCAGGAGAAGGGCAGTCCTAGATTTAATTTTAAGAAACAAAGCCAGGCCGCTTGTTGGAATATTGGTTGGGAGGGGGGTATCATGCAGACAGCAATCATAACTATAATAGATTCAACATTGTTATGGAATAGGCCTGAAAGCAAAGTTCTCCACTGGGGATAGGCTGATTTTAATAGGATCTGATTTGAGCAGTAAATTAAAACAGAAATGTAGGTGCTGGGGATCTGAAACAAAAACAGAAATTGCTGATGAAACTTAATAAGTCTGGCAACATCTATGGGGAGAAGGCAGAGTTAATGTTTCAAGTCCAGTGACTCTTCTTAGAACTGGTTTGAGTATGATTTAGACGGAGCAGACTGGGAGCAGATACTATCAGGTAAATCTGTCTCAGAACGGTGGGATATATTTGACAGGATTTGAAATAGCAGAGGTGCTTGCAAAAATTTTTAATTCTTCTCTGGTCACAGAAGAGATCTGAAGGACTGGAGGACAACCAATGTGGTACCATTCTTCAAGAAATGAGACAAGGAGAAAACCATGGAACTGTAGGCCAGTCAATCTAAACTCAGTGGTGGGGAAGCTATTGGAAGCAATTTTGAGGGACAGAACTAATCTGTTTTTAGAGGGACGGGCATTGATCAGAAACAGTCAACATGATTTTTTTAAGGGGAGGTCATGTCTGACCAACTTGACAGAATTTTTTGAAGAGGTAACCAGCTGTGTAGCTGAGGTTAGTGCCTTTGATGTGATCTATTTGGGCTTCAGTGAGGATTTTGACAAGGCCCCACATGGGATACTGATAACAAAGTGGCTGAGTGGCAGGAAGTAGAGGATGATGATTGAGGGTGTTTTTCCGACTGGAAGTCTGTCCATTGCGGTCCCACAAGGATCAGTATTGGGGCACTTGTGCTTTGTATAAATGATTTTAGACTTGAAAGTGGGAAGGTCGATCAGTAAGTTTGCAGATGACACAAAAAGAGGTGGGGTCGGGAATAGTAAGGAGAATAGCCTTAGATTACAGGAGGATATAAATGGGCTGGTCAGGTGGGTTGATCAATTGGAAATGGAATTCAATCTATTACATCGCTAAATGTGAGGTGATTTACCTGGGCAGGACAAACAAGCCAAGGGAATACATGATGAATGGTAGGACACTAGGAAACACCAAGGTTCAGAGGGACCTTGGTGTGTAAATTCATCAGTTCCTTAAGGAATCAAGATGGGTGGATAAAATGGTTATGAAGTCATATGGTATATTTGCCTATATTAGGAGAGGTGCAGTGTTTATCAACACGGAGGTTATGCTGGAACTGTATGAAATGTTGGTTAGGGCATAGCTGGAGTATTGTGTGCACTTCTTTATTGGAGGAATGTGATAGCACTGCAGAGGGTGCAGAAGAGATTTACCAGGATGTTGCATGGACTGGAGAGTTTCACTTATGGAGAGAGATTGGTCAGACTGGTGTTTCTCCTTAGAGCAGAAGGAACTGAAATGGTACATGATTGAGATGTATAAAATTATGAGGGGCATAGATAGTTAGACAGGAAGAAATTTTTCCCTTTGATGAAAGGAATTAATGACCGTGGGGCGTCAATTTAAGGTAAGAGGAAGAAGATTCAGAGGAGATATGAGGATAAAGTTTATCACCCAGAGGGTGATGTGAATCTGGAACTCACTGCCTGTAATGGTGGTAGAGGCAGAAACCTTCAGAACCCTCAGGTGGCAGTGAAGACAGTGTAGATGGTAGCAAAAAGTTTCAAAGGGATATTGATAGACTAAGTGAATGGGCAAAATTGTGGCAGAGTTCAATGTAAACAAATGTGAGGTTATCCTTTTTAAGCTGAGAAAGGATAGATCAGGGTACTTTCTACATGGAATGAAGTTAATTATAGTGAATGTCCAAAGAGTACAGGTGCTCAGGTGCATAGATCTTTAAAATGCCATGAACAGGTTCAGAAAAAAATCAAGAAAGTCAATTGAATTTTGGCCTTTGTATCCAGAGTACCGGAGGACAAGGATGCAGCAATTATACTGCAGTAATACAAAACCCTGGTTACACCCCAATTGGCGTACTGAGAGCAGATCTGGGCAGCACACCTTGAGGTTGGATATATTGGCCTTCAAGGGTGTACAATATAAGGTTATAACTATGACACATGATTGACTTTAGGGGACTTATGGGGACTTAGGAGGCAAGATTGTACAAATAGGCCCTGTTTTGTCTAGAGTCTAGATGATTAAAGAGTGAACTAGTCTAAATTTTCAACATATTAACGGGGAAATAGAGTAGGTAAAGATAATCTATTTTCATTTGTTGGTAATTCTATAATTAGGGCCGGACTATTCAGGAGAGATGTTAGGAAACATTTCAATACACAATGGGTGATAGATGTTTGGAACTCTCCCCCTCAAATGTCAGTGGATGAAGGATCAGTTATTAATTTTAAATCTAAGGTGGATAAATATTTGTTAAACCAACTTATTAAAGAAATGGGCCAAAGGCAGTTATATGGAGTTAGGCCACAGATCGGCCACGATCTCATTGAATTGTGGAACATGCTTGAGGGGCTGAATGGCCTACTCCTGTTCCTATGTTCCTGTAATGTTTAAGACGTATTCAGGCATGCATGTGTGGTGTCAAAGAACACAAGTCTATGGACCAAGAGCTGGAAAGTAGGATTAGAATAGTTATGTGGTTGTTTTCGACTGATGTGGGCTCAATGGTCTGAAGGGTCTTATTCTGTCCTATAGATTTCTGTAGCTCTACACCTTCTTATTAGGGGAGAAAAGCTCCAACTATTTAATCAAACAAAAATTTATACTTGTTCAATGAGTGTTAAGTCACAATGAATTTGTTTTGTATGCAGAAAGTTGTTTTGGATCAGTTTTCTTGGGATGCAGTTGGGCAGCCAGTGATGCACCTTTCTGCGATCAAGCACGCTACTGGAGAGGCGGTTTACTGTGATGATATACCGAGCCAGGAGGGGGAGCTGTTTTTGGCATTAGTCACCAGCACTCGAGCTCATGCAAAGATTGTGTAAGTTCGTCAACAGCAAAGTGAAATTTTGCTCCTGGGGAGAAACTGAAAACTGTGCTTTGATGTAAGAACAGGAACAATTGTAGGAATGCGGAAAAGTGCAAAGCCCAATATGTTTTCCCTTTTTTAACAGATCATCTATGGTAACCCTCACATCATTTCTCTCAACCCCTCTTCTAGTCATAGAGACATTGGGTGGAAGATTTTGGAGGTGGCCAGAGTCTTCCTACTGGATCTGAAAGCAATGTTTGTGGTGTGACAGTAGTGAGATGCAGAGCTGCATTTTTCAGGTGCCAGGAAGTTCAGTCAGTGCTGCCGTGGCTTCAGTCCAGTTAAAGATGGTAGCACACTTCCAAGAGCTGACTAGATTTTATAAATGTGGGTTAGCTTGTTCAATCAATCCGTCTGTGACACTGTTGGGTAACGTATGCTGGATTCCTTAGGGCTGTCCCTGTCTCATTTAACACTTTTTATAAGCTCTCCTGCAATTAAATCCTGTCCCATTTACCTCACACAATATTCCCTTTTGATTTCTCTCATGATCAAACACTGATCATACTCAATTCCATTGTTCCATTTAACATGCACTCTAATTTTCTTGGAATTAGATCTTAGAATCCCTGCAGTGTGAAAACAGGCCCTTTGGCCCAACAAGACCACAACGACCCTCGGAGCATGCCATCCAGACCCATCCCCATATAACCCACCTAATCTACACATCCCTGAACACTATGGGCCATCCACCTATCCTGCATATCTTTGGACTGTGGGAAGAAACCGGAGCACCCGGAGAAAACCCATGCAGACATGGGGAGAATGTGCAAGCTCCACACAGACAGTCGCCCGAGGATGGGATCGAGCCTGGGCCAGTGGTGCTGTGAGGCAGCAGTGCTAATCACTGAGCCACCATGCCGCAGGTTCTCTCCTAGGTGCACCCTGTCCCAATTTACATACGTTA
This sequence comes from Ginglymostoma cirratum, assembly GCA_024137785.1. Taxonomy (NCBI): domain Eukaryota; kingdom Metazoa; phylum Chordata; class Chondrichthyes; order Orectolobiformes; family Ginglymostomatidae; genus Ginglymostoma; species Ginglymostoma cirratum. The sequence goes on from JAHRHZ010000145.1 coordinate 1,151,272, forward strand.
TAACTTCTTGATCTTCCAATTACACCCTGCCAAGCTGTACGAGTACTGCCACAATGCTGGCATTTACATGATAATGTATTGAAGATTTGAACATCCACAAAAAGCAGGAGAAATCTAATCCACCCAATTACTACTCCATTGCTGTATTCCTGATCAGCAGCAAAGCAATGGAAGGCGCTATTGACTGTGATAAAGCAACATTTGCTCAGCAATAACTTGCTCAATGATGCTCAGTTTGAGTTGCACAAGGACCACTTAGCTTCTGAGCTTGTTACAGCCTTGGAAGCACTTTTGCACACCAAGGGTGTTAGAGGTTTCACGCTCTCCTCCACAAATGGCAGTGGATGCTGAATCAGTTGTTAATTTAAAATTTGAGGTCGATGAATATTTGTTAAATAAAGGTGTTATGCGATTTGGGCAAAAGGCAGGTGTATGGAATTAGGCCACAGATCAGCCTTGATTTCACTGAATTGTGAAACAGGCTCAAGGGACTGAGGTTGCTAATGAGTCAAGTGAACCCTCTCTGATCTGCTTCTGATGAAGTTACATTCTTTTTCAAATAAAAAGTACCTGATGCAGCCTCATTATGGCCTTGTACAAATACAATAAAATCTCCCAACTTTTACATCCGTTCTCCTTGTAATAAATGCCAACATTTCATTTGTCTCCCTAATCACTTGCTGTATGTGTCTACTATTAATATAGGAGGATTGGGTAGAAAATTGGATTGAGATTAAGGATTGGCCACGTTCTTGTTGAATGGGGTGGACAAAAGGGGATCATTGTCTTAATTTTTTTATTTAACTTGTTTTCTAATCAACCTCTTCAGATGTTATTACACACCTCTGGAGCAGGTGGGACTCAAACCCAGGGCTCCCAGTCCAGGAGTAGGGACACTGCCACTGTACCACAAGAGGGCCACATAAATCTTTGGTCAACTTATTTGGAAATACTATTACACACCTCTGGAGCAGGCGGCACTTGAATTAGGCCAGATTTTAATTTTTATTGCCGCATGTACCGAAATACATTGAAAAGCTTTGTTTACGAGCAGTACAGACAGATCACAGCCAGCAAAGGATGTACAGATCAAAAATACTAAAAGGCATACTGGTTACATTGCAGGGTACATTTTCTGAGGGCTAGAGTCCATTCAACAATCTGATAATGGCTGGAAAGAAGCTGTTCTTGAAGCTGCTTGTGCGTGTGTTCAGACTTCTGTAACTTCTGCCTGATGGAAGAGGTTATAGGAGGCCAATCCCAGGGTGCGATGAGTCTTTGGTGATGTTGGCCGCCTTTCCGTGGCAGCGGGCTATATAAGTAGAATCCATGGATGGAAAGTTGGCTTCCGTGATCGTCTGGGCTGTGAACACCACCTTCTGTAGTTTCTTACAATCCTGGGCAGAGCAGTTGCCGTACCAGGCTATTATGCACCCCAACAGTATGCTTTCAATGGTGTATCTGTAGAAGTTGGTGAAGGACCTTATGGACATGCCAAATTTCCTGATGAAGAAGAGGCATTGTTGTGCCTTCTTGACTTTCGCATTTATGTGGGAAGTTCAGGACAGGATGTTGGTTATCGTCACTTCGAGGAACTTGATGCTCTTCACTCTCTCGACCTCAGTTCTGTGGATGTAGATGGGCGCGTGTTCTCCTCCTTTCTTTCTAAAGTTGATGATCAGTCCTTTAGTTTTGCCAACGTTGAGAGACAGATTGTTTTCATTGCACCATGTCACCAAGTCCTCTATCTCCCTTCTGTATTTTGATTTGTTGTTGTTAGATATCTGTCCCACCACAGTGGCCCGTTAGTGAACTTGTAGATGGCGTTCGTTCGGAATTTGGCAACACAGTCATAGGTGTACAGTAGGGGGCTGAGGATGCATCCTTGGTGGGGTGGGGGGGGCTCCAGTGTTGAGTGTTATTGTGGAGGAGGTGCAGTTACCTATCCTCACTGGTTGTGGCCTATGGGTCAGAAAGCTGAGGATCCAGTTGCAGAGGACGGAGTCGAGACCAAGGTCATGCAGTTTTGAGATCAGTTTGGCGGGGTTAATGGTGTTGAATGCAGAGCTGTAGTCAACGAGCTCGAGTCTGACTTAGGTGTCTTTGTTGTCCAGATGTTCCAGGGATGAGTGCAGGGCTAGGGATATGGCATTCTCTGTGGACCTGTTACGTCGCTAGGCAAACCGTAGGGGATTGAGGTAGGTTGGGAGACTGGAGTTGATATGGGCCATGACCAGTCTCTCAAAGCACTTCATGATTATTGAAGTCAGAGCTAATGGGCAGTAGGGTAGGGATGCTATCACTGCGCCACAAGAACTCAGATTCTGTTCTTATTTCTTATGTGTTTTATATTCTTAAGCACAGTAATCCATATGCTGCATCTGTGTTTACTTCACATTGTGATTCAGGTCAATTGATGCATCAGAGGCACTGCACCTTCCTGGAGTTTTTGATATCATCACAACTCAGGATATCCCAGGGAAGAAAATTGGCATGGAAGAGATTCTCTGTGGAAGTGAGGTAAGTGCTGCACTTTTTGTCAATCCCACTATTAGTCTTGATTAAGTTTATTATTCTCCAAAAGCTACACTTTTATTAACCAATGAGAATATGACTGTTGTATTTTTTGATTTACACTTTATCAAGTAATCTGTGCATTCCTCTTCCAATATTTGAAAGATGTCCTGTTTAACGTGACAAGTTCATTACTGTATGAAAGAAAGAACTTCCATTGTAAACCCTCAATGATCTTCACCAAAGTTACACCAATTTATCCGCAATCACCCTCTCTCCTACAGTCTCACAGTCCCTTCAATCACGCCTTCCTTCCCTTCCTTATGATCGTTGAATCTCTCATAAAATCTTCCCCTCTTCCCAATCTTCACCTTCCCTATCTGCCCTTCTGTCTCAATTGCTACCTGTCTTTCTGATCTCCTTGTCACTCCTCCCTCCCTGATCCCTCCCTCCCAATTACTGCCGCATCCTCCTGATCACTTCATCCTGATGATCCTACTCCCACTGAATACTCACACTTTCCCTAACAATCTTCCCCTTTTATTGAAAGTAGCTGAATGTATTGTTGTCTGTAAATACTTGGAAATTTGCACTAATCAGAATGTCTTTGAATTTCTGGGAAGTACCCTACTCAAAGCTAGCACTTCACACTGGTGTAAATTTGCATATTCCTCTCATTTGGTTTGAGACTCTGACTGGCATAAGTGACAATCAGTCTTTTCTGGCCTTCAATCTATGACAGCAGTGCTCATAGGCGAAGAAGATGCAGCAACTTCCAGCATGAAAGGGGTATAGAAATCTGTAGCCAGCGACCGGTGATGAAATAGTCTTCTGTTTGAGGATTCAGAAGGAATCTTCGTAGGCTGGAATGTAATTCTCTGCGATGTTCAAGTCTTGTACACCCTTTCCCACTAGTTCCTACAACATTCTCTAGCTTCCCCGGGAAGTTGTCAGGCAAAGAGGCCAACTGCGCAGCGCCTTGCACAAACTCCTATAGTAATGAGCTGATCCGAGGAACCCATGCATTTCCCTCTGTGTCTTGGACTGGGATTGTCTATTGTCTAGAATTGTCTAGACATACTGGACTGAAAATTCTGGTCATCAACTGCTTCTGCATCATACGTACGAAGGTGGCAGGAGCATTACAAATCACAAATAAATTTTTGTGATTTATAAAGCCCTCTAGTCCAATTTCCTCTGCGAATGTAGCAGCTTTGGCCTCCCTTTTGAGAACTGAGAGTTTCAAATCCTCCAGCATCCATTCCATCTTGCCAGGTACCTTTCAACCTTGTCCATCACAACTTGATGCCTGTCCTGTGGAGTCAGAAACATAATGAGAGATTTGAATGCACAAATGACCTAAAGATCACGAAGCAGGAATTCTTTATTCCCCTGGCTCAGGTCTTTGCAAATATTAAGCGAAGGTACTGTTAAAACAAGGAAAAAAGATTATTTACTTTGGATTGAGCTTATAGATCACATCTTAGTTGAGGAATGCCTTGTCCCTGTCTCTGTTCCCAACAAAGACCCCTTCCTCCAGAAAGGGTCCGCAGATACTATCTAGTTCCCCTGTTTGGTACCCTCCCTTAATATCACCATCTGCTGCTGGAGGCCCTATTGCTTAAATAAACAGCCCCAGCCTATTCAATCTCTCCTCAGCCAAAATTCTCCACTTTTGGCGACACCTTTCCACATCTCTGTCTTTTTCCCAGGAATAAACAGATTATTCTTGCAATGCAGTTATCAGAAGTGTGTGCAATGCCCAACCTACAGTCTTAGCAGAATATGTAGAATTTTTGAATAACACCCTGCTCTCTCATTCAGTGCCAAGATTAATAAGAGAAAAGTATCATTTCCCTTCTTACCCAGCTTCTGCCAATTCTGCTATCTTTAGGGATCTGTGGACGTGCACTCCAAGGATCCTGTCTGCCTCTAACATTCTCAAAGTTCTGCCATTTATTGTGTATTTGCTTGCTTTACTTTTCTCCCCAAATGCATTACCTTACACTTCTAGGTTGAATACCACTTTTCACTTTTCTTCCCAAATGACCTATCTATTGTTAACTTCCTGCAGCTTTCTTCCTCACCATCAAGCACATGGCCAATTTTTGTAAAACTCATGAACTTTGTAACCATTGGGCCTGGCAGCATCTGTGAAGAAAAATCAGAGTTAACGTTTCAGGTCCAGTGACCCTTCCTCAGAACTGAAACGGTAGCTCTGATTTTTCTTCACAGGTGCTGCCAGACTTTGAGCTTTTTCAGCAATTTCTGTTTTTGTTCCTGATTTACAGCATCCGCAGTACTTTTGGTTTTTAACTTTGTAATCACACCTCGTCCTCTAGGGATTTAGCACTGAGACGCAAGAACCTAAGAAATAGGTGCAAGAGTAGACAATGTGGCCCATATGTTCAGCTCTGCCATTCAATATGATTGTGGCTGATCCTGTTCTTCAACTCCACTTTTCTGCTCACTGCCCGTATCTCTTGATTCTCTGAGTAATCAAAGATCTGTCTATCCCAGCCTTAACTGTATTAAATGGTAGAGCAGCACATGGAGCAACCCTCTGGAGCAGGGAATTCAAAGATTTACAACCCTTTGAGTGAAGTAATTTAAGGTGGGTGAGGGTTAGGGTTGTAAATGTGTGGTTCGGGCAGCCAGGTGGAAGATGGCTAAAGAAATAGGGTGGTAGGTAGGTGAGGGGATTCGGTTGAAGATGTGTGAGAGGTACAGTTGCAGGAAGGGAAGGGGATAGTGGGGCAGGTGTGTGGGTGATAGGATAGGGTTGCACATAAGTGGGCGAGGGGTAAGATGGATAATTGAAAAATAGATAGATAAGAGGACATTCGGGCAGGTGTCTAAGGAGGTAGGGTGACAGGTGAGTGAGGAGGTAGGATGGCTGGTGGATGAAGGTATAATAGCACAGGAATGTGGGTGAGGGGCCCATGACAGGTAGGTAAGCCGGAAGGGTAGCAGATGAATGGGTAAGGAGGTTGGATGACAGGTGGCTGTAAGGACTAGGTCGGTTCAGAGGGCTATCAGATCAGGTTGCAGAGGGAGCCTGGGGCAAAGGTGGTGATGATTGGTTGGGGATGTGGGAGCACAGAAGTAGTTGGCTGTTTGGGGGTCAATTGGCATGGGGATGTGGTTGGGTCACACTGGCACAGGGTCGGATGGTGGGGATATGGGGAGGTAGTGTAGTTGCGTCAGGTTGAGTCATTGGGGTAGAGATGTTGGGTCTGATGGTATGTATGGATCACTGGGGTTCAGTTTAGGAGGATAGTTAGGTAGGGGCAGTCAAATCAAGTTAGTGTAGTCGGGTCAAGCTGAAGGGCTTTGAGGGGAGGGCGTTCAAGTCAGTCTGGGGTCTGGTATGGTGACAGGGTAGGGGGCAAGGTAGCAGGGGGTGGGGAGCAATGCTTGGGGAGATATGTTCAGCGATGGTTGGGTGCGGCCTAAGGGAATTGAAGGAGAGTAAGGAGATCAGGAGGAGTTGGGAGATTCAGTTGTACAGTTACTCAGAAGTTAGAACTGCTTATAGTCTGTAATATTTCCTGGGTAATTAGCCAGGTAAGTGAGACAGAACCGCATGAAGATTCCAACTTGAATTCAGAATTGGAAACTTTTGACCTAGGGCAATTACACATTGGAAGTTTAAACTTGCCAGACAATTTTCTCATTGGAGTACATCGCTTTTGGGGTACATCCAGTCACTGTGCAATTCAAAGACCAGAAGAGCTGGTCCCAGTCAGTGATTTCCAGTACTTGTAAAGTTCCTGCTCCAGCCTTTAATTGCTGGACATCACACACACATCATGAGAACACTTCTTGCCTCTAGACTCAGTCCTGGCCTTCAACATACTTTATTCTGTGCAGGTAACCTGTGTGGGACATATTATCTGTGGAATCATCGCAGACAGCCAGCTACATGCCAAGATGGCAGCTGCAGCTGTGAAGATAACATATGAAGATCTGGAACCCCTTGTCCTCACTTTGGAGGTTTGTGCTAGACAAGAAAAAAAATATAGATATATAAACCACCCAGCCCCCTTGAACACATTCCATCTCGTTACTCACTCCTTAGGTATCCATTACTCTGTGACCCTTTTGATGTATTCAAGCCTGTAACTCATTCTGGGGTATTGTTTACAATAAGTAAACTGTATAAACCTCTCAATTTAACTTTGATCTGTAACTCATTTATTGGTACCTGTCATTCTATCTCCAAAAAAAGACTGGACTCTCACAGTTAGATTTCAACCTACAATTCACTCCTGAATCTCTGTTATTCTTTATATGAACCACCCAAACCCTTAATTATAAGCTAGCCTGCTATTCTTTACCTGACAGAGAGAATGTGAACTGTATTGGGAAATGTGTAAATGAAAAATGTGTGAAAAGTGGGCGTGTATCTGAGAGGCGTGTACCAGTGAAGGTTAGTGGAGTGGAGATGTCAAGAGTTTAGCATTAGGAGAGCCTGTTTTGGGGAGAGTACATTGAGAGGTTTGGGAGGGAATGGGGCTGGGGAGCATACTGGGTGGTTTGGCGGGAGTGAGGTGAGGGAACACAGTGGGAGGTTTCAAGGAGTGGAGACAGGGAACACCGGAAGTAAGGAGGGTGAATGTAGTGGAAGGTTTAAAGGAGTTTATACTTTTTTCTGTTGGCATGTGGGTATTGCTGGCAAGGCTGGCAGCATCTGTTGTCCATCCGTAAATGTTCTTGAACTGAGTTGCTTGCTAGACTTTTTCAGAAGGCAGTCAAGAAACAGCTGTATTGCTATGGGTTGTGGAGTTGCATGTAGCCCAGAATGAGTAAAGATGGTAGATTTTCTTCCCTGCAGAACTTTAGAGACAAACCAGATACCCTTTTACAACATCTGTTGATAGTGTAATGGTTGCCATTGTTGGAACTACCTTTATAATCTAGATTTATTAACTGTATTTATATTCCATCAACTACCGTGGTGGAATTTGAACCTATGACTCCAGAATATCAGCCTGGTCCACAGAATTACTAGGCCAGCGACACTACATAGCACAAAATGTGAAGACATACAATGGAAGGTTGGGAGGAAGATCTTCTTTAATTCATTCAGTGAATGTGGGCTTCACTGGCTGGACCAGCATTTATTGCCCATCTTTAGTAGTCTAGAAGGTGGTGGTGAGCTGCCTTCTTCAACAGTGCAGTCCATTTGATATAGGTGATCTGTAATGCAACTTGGGAGGGAGTTGCAGGATTTTGACCCAGTGACACAGAAGCAAGGGCTTTGTATTTCTGGGGAGTGTGCGAGACAGGATATAGGCCAAGTGCAGGCGAGTGGGCCTAGCTTAGTTTGGCAACATGGTTTGCAATGACTCGTTGGACCGAAGGGTCTGTTTCCCTGCTGTATGACTCTTTGAGACAACACAGTGGATTTTTGGATGGAGTGGAGCAAGGGAACAGAGTGAGAGGTTTTGACAGGAGCAGACAAGGGAACATGGTGGTATGTTTGGAGGGATTGAGATGAAGGAACACCCTGGAGAGTTTGTGGCATGATGACGGAACACAGTGGATGTGTCAAAAGAGTCAAGCCAGGGAATTGAGCTAAAATGATAAGTGGTTTCTCCTTTGGAAGAATCAAAGGTATGAGGAGGGGTGGGGATGCAGGGGGTCAATGTTATTTCTACTTGATGAAGAACGGTTGTTCATGGACTGTTTTGATGCCATCTCTGTGGTATTCAGATTGTATTTAATTGTAACTGAGGTTAATAAAATACCGATGATTTTGACACCTGTATAGGATGCAATTCAGCATAAGTCCTTTTATGACCACTTCAAACTGGAGAATGGAGATGTTGATGCAGCATTTGAAAAAGCTGACCAACAACTAGAAGGTACTGTAAAAGATCAGAGTTTGGTAGATTGTTTCTTCATGGATTATTAACTAAAATCGTGACCAGCATTTTAACTTTTGCACAGTTTTGCAGTGATAAAATAAGGAATGTTTTCATTTGCATTTATGCAGAGGTTCACTGGCTGTGTTTTCAATTGAGTGGTCATATTTCCTTTTGGGAGTTCAAGGCTGTGGCAGGAACAGCAATATATTCCAAAATATTCTAGTCCATAGAAATCTTGTATGTGTGCTCTAATCTCAATTGGCTCCAGTCATAAAGATAATTAGACCCATTGAGTTGTAGAGTTTTTATAGCATGGAAAGAAACCATTTGGCCCATCATGCCCTGCGAATCATCAAGCATCTACCTACTCTAGTTCCATTTCCCAGCATGTGGCCTGCAGCCTTGTAGGCTTAAAATGATCATCTAAATGTTTCTTGTATTTTGTGATGGTTCCCACCTCGACCACTCTTTCAGGCAGTATGTTCCAGATTCAGGCCTCCCACAATCTGTGTGAAAATCCTATCCTAAAATTCATCTAAATCTCCTGCACTTAAATCTATGTTCTTGGTTATTAATCCCTCTGCTAATAGAAAAAGTTTCTTCCTAGCTACCCAATCTGTACCCCTCATAATCTTGTACACCTCAGTTGCGTACTCCTCAGCCATCTCTGCTCCAAGGAAAGCAACCCCAGCCTATCTAGTCTCTCTTCATTGCCTGGGCTGAAGCAATTCAGCTATGTCCAGGTGAATCTCTTCTGCACTGTCAAGTATAATGACATCCTTTCTCTTGAACTGCACATAGTACTCCAGCTGTGGCCTACCTAATGACTTACACAGCTCCATCACGATCTCTCTGTCCTTGCATTCAATATCTTGTCGAATAAAGTCAAATATCCTGTATGCCTTCTTAAAAAGCTTATTTACCTGTCCCATTAGCTTTAAGGATCTGTGGACATGTACTTCCTTGCATTGTTAGTAGTTACAAAATGCAGAACCTTACATTTTTCAGGATCAATTTCCATTTGGCACTGTTCAGCCGATTTAACCAGTCCATGTATATCATCCTATAGTCTAAGGCTTTCCTCCACGCTATTTACCACTGCCAATTTTTGTGTCATCTGTGAACATACTGATCAAACCTCCCACATTCATGTCTAGATCACTTGTGTATGCTACAAACAATAAGTGACCCAGCACTGAACCCTGCATAATGCTACAAGACACAGGCTTTCAGTCACAACAATCTTCAATTTCACCCTCTGTCTCTTGTCACTAAGCCAATTTGGATCCAATTAGCCGAACCACCCTGCATGCTATGGGACTGTTAGCTTCCTGATCAGCCTTCCATGTCAGACCTTGTCAAAGGTCTTGCCAAATTCCATGATTATATTGACTGCACTACCCTTACCCGCACATCTAGTCATCTTCTTGAAAAGACTCAATAAAAACTCTCAGACGTAATTTTGCCCTGTCAAATTTGCAGAAGCAGAGTAATTGCGCAGTAATTGGAGAATGACCTAATTCTGTCATTTCCCCATAGTTAGTTCTAAAGGGTATGGGGAAAGCATAAACAAGCTATTGAGTTGAATGATCAGTCATGATTATAATGAATGGGGAGCAGGCTTGAAGGGCTGAATGGCCTACTCCTGCTCCTATTTTCTATGTTTCTGTGGTAATGAGAAATTGGACAATGGCCTGTGACTGTGTTTCCCCAGATTTATTTGGACAGTGGACTGTATGTGATTTTCTAAGTCACTGTGTAAACATCTTTAAGATTCAGTTCCAGCATTTTTATTTATAGGACAAATCCACATTGGAGGACAGGAGCATTTCTACATGGAAACTAATAGTGTCCTCGTCATTCCCAAAGGTGAGGATGGAGAAACTGAAATCGTTTGTGCAACGCAGCATCCAAAGTTTGCCCAGGTAAGTCAGTATAATTCAGTCTAATCTGGGCGGCCAAACTCATGGCTGCATAAGACATTCACTGCTGCTCGACATGCTCACTGCTGCTTGATACTCATGGCTACGTGACAGTTTGTTTCCAACAATTTATTAAGTGACAGACCCACTTCTGCTGGTTGTGGTACTGCTGCCAGAGGGAATGTGACTGTTCCTCTCTTAGCCTCCTTCCTCTTTGCTTTCCTGCTTTGAAGCTGATGATTCATTGAAACGTGCTTCCAAGAATCATATCATCTTAAATATTGGATATTGGAGTGAGGTGATACTGAGACTGTAGAGAGAGGCAAGTCTGTAATTTTAGAGATGAATAACCATCTATTTACACTGTATATGCATAAATAATTTTAGAGAATACATTTGTAGAACTCTGCAGGCTCGGTTGTAGGTCCATGTGTGTACCGACAGCAGCCTACATGTCAATAGTATGCTATTCATTGTTTTAATATAAATATATAAAAACACATACATAATAGGATTTATCCATTATCCTACACCACTCCTTCATCTTTACATCTAACCCTTGAAGTGAAGTTGTACAGGATGTCCTCACTTAAATTTAGGGTTATATTTCTAAACATCTTGACATTAAAAGACTACAAGTGAAGCAATGATTCCCTTAGCCATCAATGTTAAAAGTGAAGATGATTGGGTTTCACAGGGCCTTTCTTAGGACAAAAAAAGTTAAAAATATACTCTAGCTCTCTAGGTTGAAATTCTTCACTTTAAATGGCTAAGTTCCACGTTGGTAAATCAAATAACTGTTTAAAACAAAATCAAATAAAATTAACAAAAACCTTCAATTTATGGTATCTCCTGTTGTGGAACCTCTGAGAGTGGATCTCAGAAGAGGACTGTTGCCCAAGATCCCTTTGGTCGCTGGCACTGAATTGCTTGCAGGCTCTTTTGCTTGTTCCTGGCCACATTGCAGTATCATTTTGAGTGCCAATAGCCATTCTTCTTGCCGGCTGCTGCTACCTCCAGGGTCTGTTTGGCCACTGAACATTGGGACTGTTCTTCTTAGTTGGCCTCATAGTTTTGGCCTTCCTGACTGATGTGGTGTCGGTGATAGCTGGTCTCACTAGATTTTCCTGCTCTGTCCCTGTCTGTGTCTCTGAGAGCATGACATTGAGATAGACGATCAGCCACACCCTATTGAATGGCCTAATTCTGCTCCTAGGTTCTACATTTCTTGATCTATGTACATTACCAGGGAGGATTTCTTCAGCTATTCTGGTTGTTCAAGTGGAGTGTCATTTGAGTTCAAAAGAGCAATACAGCTTCTGTGGTGTGATGCTGGAGTGTAGCTCACATCACACTTTATTTATCTGTTCTCCTTGACCCTCCTTGCCCTCTATCAATCATATAAAAAAGACACCATTTTCCAGTTCTGAAGAAGAACTTGGAACATTATTTCTGTTTCTCTTTGTGCAGGCGCTGCCAAATCTACTAAATTTCCCCAGAGTTTTCTGTTTTTATTTCAGAACCTACATCCTGTTCTTCCAATCAGAGATCCTGTCTCACTGATACATTGATCCCATTCATTATTATCAACACCACCCCATCTCCTTTTATTCTTTTGTTAACCCTCCTCAATGTCAAATATTCTTTTCCAGTTCCTAATCTTGGTCACCCTGCAGGCACATCTCTGAAGTGGAAAATAACTCACATCTGTGACTTGAAAGCAAAAACTAAGATTACTCCCAAAATAGCTCCAATGGATCTAGCTTTATCTTTACTGACTTTCTGTGGGCTTTTCTCTCATATGCTCCTCTAGGCACTGCTGACTGATCACCTTGTCTTCTCTTACCACATCTTTAGGTGTCTGTCTTAGACAATAGATGCAAGTAAGGATGACAGGATGAGGTCACGGTCAGGACAGATCACCACCTTCCCATACCATGGCCAAGTGCTGCTCAGGTTTCCATGTGTACATTGAGATCAGCCATTTGGATCAGGTTGTGAAGTGTTACCTCTACAACCAAAGTAGTTCTATCTTAGCAAGAAGGGAAGGAATGTTGACAATAGGGAATGGAAGAAGGAGCAGCAGTTTGGTTGAGCTGCACAAGCAAAACTTGCCCGAAATGGATCAGGATCCAGTTTGGTTACAGTTAGGTCAATGCTTGACTGCTGTTTGTAAAATGTTTGCTTAGTTTTTGTATACAAATCATTGTGATCACCAAGTTTTGGAATTCCATTTTAGGTTTAACCCTGCTCTATCTTGACTTCCCTCTCCCTTTGTTCCTTACTCTCCTGAGGCTACTGACTCTGGTTTGGAATCTGGTTTCAGGGTTCCCTTGGGGTTAACCTCATATCAAGAGCTATGTTTTCATACTACGGCCTGAATGGAGGAACAGTGCTGATTTCCTTGATAGTAAGCTAACATTTTCCAGGATCTGGATTATGGGCCACAATAGGCCCAGCAAAATGAGGTTTCTACATTTCAGTTTTTAGATTTTTTGAAATCAGGAAAAGCAGGATTGATATGTGTGGCCTCACAAAGAAACCTTGGGCTTGCATTGGAACTACCCTGTTTGAGATTCCCCTTGTACCCGTGACTGTATCCATAGATGGTTGCCTTCAAAAGCCAAATAGCCAGATTATGTAGGTTATCAATGTGCTGCTTTGGTAAGAACATCAGTACAAGCGTTTTGAAATTAGCCATGTTTGTTGTGTAGGGACTTTAGTACCTTGGAGCAACCTTGCAATGATGTCACGGATCTACTTTTTACTGTGCATAAATAGCAAACTGTGGGCGGAGTCAGTAAGATAAATGAAAGCACGAAGAGAAATTGGACTTTCAAAATTGTAATAGTTACATTAGAGTCTGTTATCTCTGAATATTATGCATAGTAATATTTAGACTTTAATATGTAATTAGCTGTGTTATAAAGAATCCTGAGCCTGAAGACAATTCTCAAAATTGTCTTTTCCTTGGCCGTTCTGTCTTGTACCCAAACTCTTAGATGTAGGCAGAAAACTCCACAATAAAAGCATGTTTGCTTGCTTTTGCACCCAACTGCTTGCTAGGGTTCCTAACTCTTCAGGATTCTCCTGAAGATAATGGGAATTAGAGACTGCTGCAAGAAACTCTGGAGTAAAATTACTGGGACATTGAAAGATAATGTAAATAAAAACCGAAAGAAGTATGGATGCTGTAAATCAGGAACAAAAACAAAATTACTGGAAAAGCTCAGCAGGTCTGGCAGAACTGAGGAAGGGTCACCGGACCCGAAACGTTAACTCTGTTTTTTCCTTCACAGATGCTGCCAGACCTGCTGAGCTTTCCCAGCAACCTTGTTTTTTTTTTTGAAAAAAAAGTGTCTATTTTGAATGTTCTTTGAAAATTTTCATTTGTTACTTGTAAATATATTGGAGATGGGGCTGAAAAGGCTTTTGTCTGGATGGAGTGGAGTTGGCAACGCTCTTGTCTATGAGGCTGCATTCTCACTCAAATTGAGCCTTGATGGGTTGGATCCCTGGAGAAATACAATTTGTGGAACAGTTGATAAATTTTGGTTTTCTGATTAGACAGTAGTTGCAGATACACTGGGGATTCCATCCAATCGAGTCACAGTCCGTGTCAAAAGGATTGGCGGTGCCTTTGGTGGAAAGGTAGTAAAACCCTCCAGACTAGCAGCAATTGCAGCAGTGGCAGCTCACAAGTAAGTGTGTGGAGTTATTTTTAAAATAGAATAATAAAAACAAAATACTGCAAATGCTGGAATTTTGAAATTAAAGCTTGAGAAAGTCAGCAGGCCTGGCAGCACCTGTGGAAAGGGAAATAGGGTTCATGTCTTGACTTTTTTCCTGCAAACTGAATACAGTTTTCCAGTCCCTTTCAGTTCTGAGGGAGAGTCATATCATTACTTGAAATGTTAACACTGGTTCTGTCTCCACAGATGCTGCCAGAACTATTGAGTTTATTCAATACTTTTTTTTTAAAGTGTAGAATATTGGTTTGGCAGGAGGTCTCGCTGACGCACACAGTCAGAACTTCACCTTTCACCTCAGGGACGTGGGCCCAAGTCCGTGGAAGACCACTTTCTACCTTCCTGTAATATGGATAACTACTCTTTACCCATGCTATGTCCAATTAATAATCCATGCAGCCCTTTGTCCCCTGACTCTGTATGTTCTACATTTTGTCCTGAGCCTGCCATGTGGCTGCCTTACACCAGATCATGGAGGTTCTCCACCTTCAATGTACACTTAACCCTTGCGAATGGTCTTCAGAACTGCCCTGCATCTCTAATGGGGATGGTCATGTAGAGGTTACGTAGTGGGTTTAATGACTGAGTTTGAACCATTCTTTCTTCAACAGAACAAACCGTAAAACTTAATGGACTAGTGTCCATAGAATAACGTTATTGGTACGCCTAGTAATCAGGTCTAACAGTGTATATTAACTGTAGGACTTTAGTCAGGGTGGTAACAAAGAGAGAAAAATCAGGTAAAAATAAGTAGACATTAAAGGCCTGTGTAACATTTGCTCTGAGAGTCACCGGTGAGTGACTGATGTAAGATGGCTCTCTCTATGTTGCAGGACAGGCCGTTCAGTACGTTGCATTTTAGAGAGAGGAGAGGACATGCTAATCAGCGGAGGTCGCCATCCTGTCCTTGGCAGATACAAGGTTAGACATAAGCTAACAAACTGCCTAAATTGTAAATACCAAGTGTTATGTTGCATATGCGCAGAGACAATCTATATCACGCTATCATTGATAGTGTCACGAAGGCTCAGAGAAAGAAATGTAAATTCACCCAAAGCAACAGTGCAAATGCCAATTGAATACCAATAGAAAAGAAAGTTAAGCATTTGCTCTTGCTCTTTTTGTGGTGCCAAGCTCTGTGGACACGGCTTTGTGCTGAGTAAGAAATTGTAAACAAGGGAGGGGACAAATAGTGGTAACAAAGGTGTGGAGCTGAATGAACACAGCAGGCCAAGCAGCATCATAGGAGCAGGAAAGCTTGACGTTTCGGGCCTAGACCCTTCATCAGAAAATGATTTTCTGATGAA